>BMAV01026836.1:29109-51853 GCA_019973955.1 Trichonephila inaurata madagascariensis | reverse complement strand
TTGGGGCCAAAAACAAATTCCTAATACCAAAAAACATTAACAAACACCCCCCCCCCCCCCCAAAAAAAAAAAAACATATTCGGAACGCATAGAAAATTCGAGAGCACATGCACATTTAATCTTAAATCTCATATGCGTCAGTATTTGAAAGAGAAATGAAAAACCGAAATCAGTTCAACGTATTTTTAAAAAATTGAAATAAAACACCTGAGCCCTAGCACGTCCCTAAGGGGTCATACTCTTATTCGCGTGCACGTAAGTCACCTTGCATCCGCTATGTTTACTCTTATGTAGCCGTGGTAAGTATTCATACCACCAACTTAATTAGTTTTTAAATATCTTTGGGAAGCTATTTTCCCACCTATTATTTGTGCTGGTAACGCTTCGGCTAGCACAATTGATATCTGGATTTTCAAGTCGCAAGCACATAAGTCGACCAGTTTATTTCCTTAGCAGTAAAAAAACCATTCCAGATGCCGCACGATTGACTAAAGTTGGTGACCATATGCCAACTACACAAAAAAAAATTTTCAGATGTTGTCGTTTGTGCTCTACTAAGGCACATGAGAACAAGATATATTTGTACAACTTGCAATATCCCACTATGTACGTGTTTTCTGAAATTTCGTGGATAGTATACATACCGTATAATCTAGTGCGTAACGCGCACTTTTAGCATAGAAAATATAATCGAAATTTGAAGGTGCAAGTTATACGTCGGATATAAAATATAGCTTTAAAAATAAAGAGAAGGTGAGCATTAAAAAAAAAATTAAGATTGTGACACGTACGTAAATACCGTTTATTTAAAACAAATGACATACTTTATGAACTTTGGTTATTGGATAAAAAATTAAAAGTTCGTTATATTCGCGTCTTCATTTATATTTCCAGGCACATCATCGCGGATTCTGTTTCATCTCTTCACTCTCCCCCGCCCGAACTTTTACTCTAATTCATCAATAAATAATAATATTTTGTTTTGTCTACATTGTTTGGTATACTACATTTTTTAATGACTTCTGAATTAAGTCAGGTTTAATTTAGTTCTACGCTTCTAATATCCACTCACACACCATTTTTAGACTGGTATGACGTATTTAACCTCCTTTTGAAATGGTTTTTTTCCCCCATCTTCTAACATTCACATAATTTCTTACACACTTCTTTTCCTGTTCTTTAGGGTTTTGGATCTAGAAGCATATCATTGTTTAAAAGCCTTGGGTAATACTTCGAAGAATGACTTCAAAAGATAACTACATTGCACATGTACGTTTCATGTGATGTAAAAAAAAAGGTTTTTTCGTGAAAATGGGACCCGCATTATATACGACGAATATACTAAAGAATTAAAAAATGCAGTTTGGAGGTACAGGTAGACGTAATACGCAGGAATATACGGCACGTTAGTGGGAAACATATTCTGACAAAAAAAAAATGGTCTTAAAAATCAAATTAATTTTAAGTAAAATAGTTATAGGAATTTCTTTTTTTTTATAAGTCAATCTTAATCCCAAAAATATTTCAGCATCCCATTACTAGAAAAAAAAAATAGTCTTAAAAAGGATTAAAATTTGGTTCATGAAAGAGAAAAGTAATAATAAAAATTATATTTCGCTTTTTAAAAGCTAACATCCTGACATCATACAGACTAATGCATACCTTATTAATATACGTATATATACAGCCACACAACTTTATACAGTAACAGCTGATTTCAATATAGACTTGCAATCTGAGATTTCTCTTCAGACAAATTACTTCAAGAACTCTTTCAAAGGAAATTACTGAAGATTTCCACATGAGAAGCTATGCGAATATTAGAGATACAAGACAAAGGGAAAGCGACTGTAGCTCTCTATTTAGGTCAATATTGCGGTGCATTCCACTGTATATAGTGACAGGGAATTAATTCCTAGTCTAGTCCTTTGAAAGCAAGGTATTCACTAATCCAGACTAGATTGTAAAAGCTCCAAACATCTCTTCCGAAATGCTTTGATTATTGTGCTCAAGATACAGACGAGGGGAACATCGAAATTTGCGTTTCTCGTCATAATATTTAAATGTATTTTGTCATGGAAATCTGTGGCTACCCAATCTGAGGTTAAATTTTCTTGTAGCTACTAGATAGCATAATGTATCACGCATAGATGGGAGAAATGCATAATACTCTTAGAAGTATTAACATAAATTAAATATTATGCTTTCTTCTTAAAGGTATTGGTACGTAAGGAAAATACAGGAAAAATAGTTCAATGCCATGCAATCATTTAATGTTATACATACAAAGTTTGCTTTTTTTTTAATTCGGAATAAGGAAATTCAATACAGTGATTCAAGTTTTAAAAATTCAAAACTTCTAACAAATACCATTTTTGTACAATAAACCGCGACACTTTTACGGAAAAAAGTGGGGGGGTCCCCTTGCGGGTAAAAACTGAAGATGCCAGCTAACTCTATTTTCAACTTGATAAAAATAAAATACAATAGTATGGAATATACTTAAGTATTTATACTATCGATCAATTTCATGAATTAGAAAAACGTTGTCAATTGGCACGATCTGCAGCCAATAGAGGGAAACCATTCCACACATGTTCAAATGTATTAATTTTGTGTGTGTAAGAACATGCTCTCTCCAAAATAATGTCCTTTTTTTAAAAAGCCGAATGTTTTCGCGTATAACCTAGAGTGCGCATGCATAAAAATTGTGAAATTGTTAAAATTTTTCTGCTTTATTCTTCGTTTATTTTATAATAAAAAATAATTAAAATTTAGGACCCATGTTTCACGAAAGCGAATACAGTGGAGTATTTCCAAAAAAAAACCGGTCTAATAAATATGTATGTTTGCTAAAAGGTTCCGCAAAATGGTAAAATAAAAAAAGAGCGTCTACGTAAGTCCTTTGTCGCGATTTTGAATGCAATTACGGCGTTATGGCCATCTAAATATTTTAGCTGTTATTTTATCTTTCGCTTACTTCAAATCTACGTGAGGTATTTTTTTTTTTAAATACGGAATTAAATTTTAAATCTTCACCAATTTATTTGTGGACGGACTAATACTGAAGGAGAACGCGCGAGAACTAGTTTTCGCGCATGCGCGGAAAAGATGACATCTTTTAGGGAGGATTTTTGGTTTGGTGGTCTTTTGGCTTGGTGAAAATGGTGCGACAATATAATATATTCGTACCCAAAACTGTGTAATCTCATGAAACTTGACAATATACATATGTTCTATTTATGTACATATATTACTTCCAATAGGAGTTTCGTTAAAAGCTTCATCAAGGACATTTGCAAATATGTTACGACTAAAAGTAGAGCAAAATATCATTTTCTTACAAATTGATGAGTATTTTTATGTGTACCATGGATTGGAGTAATTCTTAGATTGACAGGAGAAATGCAACGTGAAGCCATTTATCATATATTTTATTTCAATATTCAGCAAGGTAGTCTGTACTCCAAGCCATGACAAAACGAGTCCTATTTCAGCGTCGATCAGGAGCCAATGAGTCGTTTGTTCACGTGGTTCTTCGTAAGTTCGCCGGAGTCGAAGGCAAAGTCCTTAAGCGGGTTGTTCTGGTAGGTTTTACCCCAACTGATACTTGAAGGGTTGGGGATTTTCATTACACACACACATATATATATAGTTGTCTAGAAAAACTTTAAAGTCACCCCATTCCCCATTTCCAGTTTCCATTGAAGAAATCATGTCGAGTAATTGAAATTTTCTTCACATAACCATTATTCATAGGCAAATTCAGAGTTTGACATTCGTAAAAACGGGACTGATTTGTTAGTAATGGTAAAATCTATAAGCTTAGTTCACATAATTCTAGTGATTAAAACTGTTGAAATCGAATGTATATATAACTTCTGAAAGAAGAGAGAAAGAGTTTCCAACTATAATAAATTTTTAATGTTTCAACATCACAAGACTATCTAAACTAGCGTTGTTTTCCTTAGGAAAAAATAATGCTTAAAACACTTAGACGTATAAGTAAAATTACAGAATTTTTTATAAAAATAAAAACAAGAAAAACTATATTAAAAAATTTTTATGTTATAGATAATCATTATTTTTTTGTTCATAATTCAATATATATTTGTTCCCGTTTTCTCTTTAAAATATTTTTGAGAATTCATTTATTCCCTTTTTCTCCATATTGTACCTTGGGCCCAGAAATCATAGGAGCGGTCCTGTTTTCAACGCCAGTATTGATCCAAGGAGCGATTCGCTACGCCTATCCTCCGACTTCAAAATATTTTCACATTTCTGTGTTTTACATATAATTAATTTATTACTAGATTCTTTCATACGTATAAACCAGTTCCCCGCCCCTAAATTTCAAATTTTTAGACAGGAAAAAAAAAAAATGGAGTGCAAGCTATTTACTTTAGAAACTCAAATCGTGTAACTTTATTTTGAAGAATGCGAGTCTTAAATAAGATGAAACATTGTTAAAATATCTCGGTATTATGCGAGATATTTTTATTTAATCGCTTTCGGATTTTATTTCGAAATAGTGAACAAATATCAACGTTAAATCTTAAGCTATCGTTTTTACAAGTCACCATGGTAACCGGATTTTCGAATGTAACAAACGTAAATCTACCTAAGAACAAAAATTACTTAATCGGCTATATATAAATGCTTTTAGTTTTGCATCAACTTTTTCCCTCAAATAAGACCGAAGGTCTAATAAGATTATGAGACGAAACCCTTGAACTTATCTTAACACTTTCAATGTATTTTTTTTTTTTTTTTCTTTTCCCTGTTTTACAAGAATATAACATTAGCAAATATGCTATTCGTTTTTTCCTGTTTTTGATTTGCGTTATGATTTTTCTGAATTTTAAAAAATTTGAGTCCTTTTATGAAATTATGAATTTAAAAAAAAAATGTGGATTTACAAGTTAAATAAAATAAAATCTGGAAATATAATGATTCCAGATTCAAAAAATATAAAGTTAATTTCTTTCATCAAAAAATAAATAAATAAATAATTACTGTTTTATATATAACTGGAGTTTCCATTCTATTCAATAAAAATCATTATTTTTTTTCAAAAACTCATTGATATTTAAAAACTCTTTTACAGGTATTTTTAGGCACCATCCCCTTATAGGAAGCTTAATCATGAATTAAAAAATTTATAACATAATGATATTTAATCATTTCATTTTTCTTAGATTTAATACTGATAACTAAATCAATAATTTCAGCAACACAAACTGTAACTTGAAATTATTATTTAATTCAAGCTTCTGGCTTTGCTTATCATGTAAATTATTTATTCTTTATTTAAACAGTTTATTATTTTTTTTATTTTAAATTATTTGAATAAATGACGAATAAATATCTAATTACATTTTGATCTTAGCAAAATTCCCTGATAATGTGAGATAAAAATACTCTCATTAATTTTAAATGGTTCTTACAATCAGCAACTATTAAAACAATGTCTATTAGAATAAGATTAATTAGTTTCAAAATTAGTTAATAGTAGACAGATTTTCCAAAAAAGTAATATCATGTGGTAAGATCACAAAAATGCAAGTAAAACTCAAACAATTTGTTTTAAAAAAAAATGAATTAACATTTTTTTTACCAAATATATGATGTTCTTCACAAATTCCATATGTCTATACTATACATAAAATAGTCAATAATATATATATCATGCACAATGTTCTCGTGTTTCAAAAATAACTTGTCCAGATAATTGCATAACAGAAAGTTTACTTAAAACTATCAAAAAAGTGTTTCTTTTTAAATAATGTAATTTAAGAAAAAAAAATCATTAATTAAATGAAAAGTAGTTCAACAAAACTTTTCATTTTTCCCATTCAATCCTTCTTATAGTGTACATATAAATACATCCAATTATTTCACGATTACGTACATATCAATAAAAAAATTGATACAAATATACAAAATTATTTTAAATATTTCTGCATAATATTATCAAATTACTAAGCCATTTTTTTCAATTTCATTTTTATGCAAAGAAAGTCTATATAGAAATTTCCATAATAAGTCAATATGTAATGAATTCTTCAATAAATAAATCCCAAAAATTCAAGAATATTTATTTTATGTTTAAATATTTTTTTATTAACCATGTATTATTTATGTTGATTAAGAGTGACAATTTTAATACAATATACTAAGTAACCACAACCAATAGTATTAACTAGTCAAAGCAATGTAATATCTAAATGGTGAGACAAAATTCAAGAGAGCCATTAATTATGTAAATATATTGCAAACTCTTGAAGATAATATTTTGAGATAAATCTCCGCTTAAAGTTACTTTTAATAATGGTTATTTGTATTATTTGGAATTAAATTGAATTAATATCTTGTCACATACAAAATACCAACATTTTTTTTTAAAAAATTGTCATTATAAAATTTTTACTAATTGAAAAGTAATGCTCTAATTTCATTTGGTATTTTGTTTCTTTCTCCTTCAGTGTGTGTGTTTTTGTAATTGTATTCATTCACACTATGCTTGTAAAATGAATACATATCCAGATGAAATATTGGTATGTATTTATTTTCTATGCTAAGATTTATTTATAAAATGAATTTATACGTATTAATTATGCGTATTATTCATGTGACATTTGCAATTTTCAGTGAAAATATCTCAGCATCTGAAAATTAAAAGTGTGTCACGACAAAAAAAATAAACATAAGTAATTTTTATAAAGACACTGAAATTCGAATAATTCAATTTTAAAATAAAACTTTAATTCAACTGATACAAATTATTGTACAATTATTCTCAAATGTGTTTAAGTGTTTCCAAATATCATTGGGATCAACAGTTTTAACAGTAAATTTCAGATGCAAAATAATTTATTTAATAATCAAGAAGTTTATTAATCAAAAAAATTTAAATAATCCCTTATATAGTAATAATATACAAGTATTTTTTTTATAACCATTGATTATGAAAAAAAAAAAAAATATTTAACAAAAATTCTAAGAATCTGCAAAAATCTTCAAATGCAGTTTATTACTTTTTTATTTATAAACAGCATTAAGTACAACAATAATGATAGAAAGAGAAGGCAAAAAACAAGAAAAAGTAGGTAAAGAAAACAAAAGACCCAACTCAAAATATTGATTAATTTATAAATATTTCTGAAAATTAATTAAATGATTACAGATAATTAATTCTAACATATTCCATTTCAAAAATATCCCATTACTTTTGAAACAGGCATTAAGATTGCAAAGGATATGCTACATTAAGAAAAATTTCTCATTTACCAACATTTAAATTTCCAGAATAGATTTTAAAAAGATAAAAGTAACAAAGAGATAAAATAACAACAATGATTGTTTTAAATGATCCAGACACAAAAATGAGTAATAATTTTAATAATGTCTTATTTTTTACACATTTATCACTCATTCATCTCAAATAAATTTTAGCGAAATCAAATCCTTAGAAAGAAATAAAAGAATTTTAGTATTCCATAATAAAAACAATAGGAAATATATTTTTTAAAAATCAATAACTGGATTTTCGAATTTATAAATCCAATTAGCTATTAAATAATATATACCTGTAAAGAAGTTATATCATTAAATAAAAAAAGTTTTAAATACTACAGGTAGAGAAAAAGTTTTTTTACAAAAAAATGCAAAAAGCAAATATACCATTTTTATTTTTATTAAAAATATGCATTTTTTTATAATCAACAAAAGAATATTTTGCATCTTGATTTTTTTAAAGTTGTATTTTGCATAATCATAGCCACAAAAAAAAACTTTCGGTTTTTAAAAAAAAATGAATACAATTTTTCGGAAACGTTAATTATTTTAATTTATATTTTGTTAAGTAATTTCCTCAATTTTTTAAATACAAAATCGAATAAAAATCTCCCATTATTATAACAAATATTAAAACAAAACTAAAAATCGGAAAACTATAATTATAACATTTTAAATAACCAATTTTTCAATTAAATTTGCGATAAAAAAATTGTTTAATTTTTTCAGATTTTTTAAATATTACTTACCATTTTCAATAAAAGTTGAAACTGTTTTTTCTCGCCGCAACGTAGAATTGCAGCATTCATCATACAACACCAACAGAACGTCCAATAACGTTTCAATGCTGAAACTTTTGCCATTGGCTATTATTGGGCCGCCTAAAAACATCTGCTCGAGTTCTCTTATTCTTTCTTCAGGTGAATATCCAGACATGATGACGAAATATCTGTTTAACGAACTTTTCTAATAACAAACTAAGTGCCGCAGTCCGACACCGAAACTACAGAAATCTCGCACGATAATTAATTCCATCACATAAAAACTATTTCCATAGCTTTTCACAACCGGTAAGAAAACAAAAACCGAATCCGGCGAAAGTCTACGCCGCACATTTAAATATACAAATATTCTTTATCAGTCATAGAACAGTAGAGCAACTTTTCAACTCAGCTCGGTAATTAGCAGACGGTTGCACGGATGTCAACAATAAACAAAGAATGATCCAAACTATGTTCAGTTTAGGCTTAGACGAAAAATGAGCATTTTTCGCCGCTTGGAACTTTAATCGCGTATTCCAAGTATATTATCATAGAATACCACCACAAAATGCAAATTAATGGTGACCACAGAACTGGAGACTAGTTTTCGGCGAAAAACACAGTTCGATTTCGATTATAATTGATCGGATGACACACCGCACCGTGAGTCAAACCATACCGGAGCTCTATCGCGGATTGTCGCCGTGAGAGCTTGCCCGCAGGCGGCTATTTCGTCTTGTCAAGGCGCAGCACCGAAACGTAACACAAAGGCACACTACCGTTCCGTCGTGCGAATGTGACATGGTCTTGTTAAGAACAATGTTGATTATTCCGATTCTTGAAGCTTGTGAAAACTATCCGGTTTGAGGTTTATTTTTGGATTCTCAAGTGAGAAGAGGAAACTTTACCCGCGCACTCTTCTGGCTAACATGGCGGACGAAACTGCTCGGTTCGCCGGTTCGCAATCACCTTCCCTACCTCCGCCGTTAGGGTTGGGGGAGGTGAAAGGAGAGAACAGCAGCGCTCTGTAGCGGTTTCGATTTTCGGAAGATGCCTCTAATTTATGTATTTGGTTTCAGCTAAAAATTTTCGGGATGGGGGGAAAAGGAGGTCAATTGGGAAGGATTAGCGGTGAAGGAATATTTTCCCTTTTTCAACCCAAATAATTCTGTTGGAAAATTGAAAAAAAAATTAATAAATTTATTTTTAAAAATAAATATTTGGTGTTTGAATAACATTTTTGATTGAAAGATGAAGATGTTTAATTTTTGGGGGGTGAAAGGTAAAAAGCGAAAAATAAGAATTTCAAGTGCAAAAAGTAAGCGAAGGAAATAAAGAATCTTTATATTCAGGTAAATTTTGATAAATTGATTATTTAGGTAAAAAGTGAAAAACTGAAACGAATATTCAATTAAAAAATATTAATTAATTATAATTAATACGAGATTTTGTTTTTAATACTTTAGTATTGATAAATAAAGGACTCTGTTGACAATAAACCGTGAAATTTTGCACTTGGTAAGTAATAAAGGCGACACCTGTGAATTTCTAATTTCTTCAACATGCCGTGAGAGAACTTTGATAAAAAATTGAATAAGAAAGGCAGTATCTCTATCTGGTAAGACAGTCATTACAAGAAACTCGAACCCGAGGCCCACCAGGTTGTTGGTTTACATAGAAAGATTCCCTGGCCCTTATATTATTTTTCTCATTAAAATTTTTTATAAGAACTTAAACATATTTCCAGAAGTCATCTGACTTAAAAGAACAATATACTAAGAACTTAAAGAACAATAACCAAATCAGTTTATTTTATGTTGCCATGATTGAGTTATTCTTTTAGATGGCTGATGATAGTCTGTAAACTATAAAAAGAAAGAGAGATTAGAAAATTTGAAATGCTCATTTGGAATATTTACATAGAAATAGAAGCAAATTTGAATTTACTTCAAATTATAGAATGAAAGGCCACAGTAACCCAGTGACTATGTCACCAACTCGACATTGGCATTGTCGAGTCATAGATACAGTCTTGGTGCCGCTGAAGATCCTCTATATACAGGAACTGATGCATCTTAAATATCATCAGGTTCTCACGTTTGCATGATGTAGGACACTTTATGGGCATGCAAATTCAGAAGAACGAGATAAGAAAGTACTCATTTTGGAAACACTGTCACTACACGGAACTTAGCACAGAACATCTTTTCTTCTGTCCTGCCATTCTGGTAAAATTGCAACACATTAGCAACGATCTCCGGGAGAACTTATGTGAAGATAACTGCATCCAGATTGCCGATGAATAGGACCTTTGACACTATTTAATTATTCAGTTTCCACTATTAGCTCACAATCTCTATATATTTATTTATTTATTTATCTTGGTGGAATTTTCAATCGTTAATAAAATACATTTTAAAGCGCTCAATTGAGCTGAAATTTTACATACGTGATTATTTTGGATGACAATACAATAATTTAACTATAATTAATAAAAATTTTAATTAATTAAAACTAATTATTTAAAGAATTACAAATACAGGCACGTTGGCATCATTTTTGGCGACGTGTCAAAACTTGAAAAGGTTTTTTTTCCTCACGTTTTGATTGATTGATTGATTGATTGATTGAAAGGTTGAAGGGGATATAGAGCAACACAGGCTATTCTCACGTTTTAAAGCACTCAGTTGAACTGAAATTTTATATATACGATTGTTTTGGATGACAATACGATACTTTAATGATAACTAATAAAAATTAATTACAACTTATAATTCTGTGATTCTATAATATGTATATACATATTCATGTTAATTGTAACTATTTAATAAAAAGTAACTGAAATAAAATTTTCTTTGTTAATCTAAGTAGGAATTGACTTAAAAATTTTTTCTTATATTACTTGTTATCCATGACAAAACACCAACCAATGGATATATTAATAAATTATAGTTTAAATAACTAAAAATCACGCTTTTGTAGTTAATCGAACTAAAAAGTTAAAAAAATAATTCTTGAGTGAGTGAATATTAACGTCGCACTGTTCAGCTACACGAGGACTTTTGGCGACGGACCACGTAATTTTGAACCATGGTCAAGTTACGTAGACGACACCTGAGCTGGCACCCCCCTCTCCTAACTACCACACCAACGGGAGGACATTTCAGCTCTCGACAGATTTAGCGTGCATCGCTGCCCTACACGGCGGGTCTGTAGTGATCCTGGGCTCTAACTCATGACATGCCTGCCATGATCCGATACCTCAACCACTGAGCTACCGCAGCCCCAATAATTCTTAATATAAGAATAAAATGTGATAACGAGAAAAATAATGTCATTGCAGTAAAAGCGTAGAGTGCTCGATATCAATTATTATAATCTCCTACTAGTTCTATTCCGAAATGCGGATTTAGTGTAAAAATGTAAAGCATCCCCCCACACACGCTTTTACCACAATGACATTAATTTTCTCAATCATTTTTATTCATACATCAAGAATTATTTTTTTTACTTTTTAGTTCAATTAACTATAAAAGCGTGTTTTTTAGTTTTTTTTTAAACTATAATTTATTTTTCAATTTTTAGTTCTATCTACAATAAAAGCGTGTTTTTTTTCTTTTTTTAGTTATTTAAACTAACATTTATTCATTGATGAATTAATCTTAATCTTTTTTAGAATCTAAAATACCCATTGGCATCCTATTAGTGCGTCGATACGGCCTGGTTTGCAAAATGTAGGTTCAACAAAATGAAGGATATCTGGAAGAGCTAAATTTGAAATATTTAATGCGGAAGAAGATATATAAATTCAATGATATTTTTCACTAAAAACATCACACTACTTGTATTAACTATGAGCGTTTTCGATTTAGGGTTGTAACATAATCTTTTAATCGCCAAATCTGAAAACTGGGATCTGGAATTAGTCGCCAAATCTGAAGATGGGAAATCGTTTATCCTGATGATCCTGATCAGGTTAATGGAAAAAAATGATTAAATTATTGTATAGTCATCGGTCAGTGGCGCACACAAGGGAGGGGTCCTGGGGGTTCTGACCCCCCCCCCCCAAAGCCCTCGATTTTTTTTCCGATTGATTACACAATTCTAAGTATATAGTACGTAAAATTTAATAAGTATTTGTTATTAATGATTAATTTTATTAATTAATGTGAATTATGTATTCAATATTTAGTTTTTTACTGAAAATTTACCCGAAAATCGACAAAATCCAAAGGAGCATGATACAAGATTGGTGAAATTTCGACCCCGGACCCCTTGAAAAATTCCTGTGTGCGCTACTGTCATCGGTCCTTCACAAGTGTAAAAAATTTCGAATTAATCTGACCTTTTAAATTGGGTAAAAATCGAGTTCAAGGATTCTCTTTTACATACAGATGAAGCTAATAAAAACGTGTTAAAAATACTAAGTTGTAATGGAAGATATGGAAACCCTACGAAGTTCTGTAAGAAAAGTAAAACATAAGAATACTCACACATTTAAAAATGTCATTAACTGACTGTAGAAAATGCGCTCTTCAGAATATTGTTTTTCCCATCGTTTTCTCGATGATCTATGAACCTTTCATTAAACACGCAATATTCCATTTGAAGTATGATTGAAGAAAAATTGATTCATATACAAATACTACGATGAATTTTATTCGAATGCTATATGAGAATGCAAAAATATTACATGTATCTTTTCCTTTCAGCTCACTAATTCAATCGATTGAAAATAAAAATATATCTTTTTAAAAATAAAACGAGCAATCAATCATTGTTAATATTACTTTATATAAATGTGTATGTGTGTAACATTTTAGAATTTAGGTACAATTTGATTAATATACTCTTATTTTTATTTTCTAAATATTTTTATCTTAACTCAAAAATATCTGCAAGTCATCTTGTCCTAACACATTCATGGAAATCAAATATTACTTGCTCTTGTGAATGTTATTTAAGAATAAAATCGTATGATATATACATACGGCTATTTTTTAAATTTTGAATAGCCATTTAATCTCTGTAAAATTCGCTTAAAATTTAAATGCATTATCAATTTTTTTTTTTTTTAATCACACACAGAATTCCACAAAAGCGCATATTTTTTCAGGAAATGACTTGGATAAAATATTTAAAAGTCGATCAAAATCAGATTTTGATTTGAAGTATTGCCATGGGAATTTTGCTAAGGGATACTGAATGAAAATCTTAAAAATTATAAAAAAATTAGCATCAATTACCTGAGATTGATTGAATATTAACGTCGCACTGTTAAGCTACACGAGGGCTTTTGGCGACGGACCACGTAATTCTGAACCATGGTCAAGTGACATGGACGACACCTGAGCTGGCACCCCTTCTCCTAACTACCACACCACACCAACGGGAGGACGTTTCAGCTCTCGACAGATTTAACGTGCATCACTGCTCTACACGGCGGATGTTTAGTGGTACTGGGCTCGAACTCGTGACAAGGCAAGCCACGATCCGATACCTATACCACTCGGCTAACGCAGCCACATCAATTACCTGAGAAGCTCTTCTGATGTACATTAAATAAATATGAGTCTTTCTAGAAAAAATTAAAGATATGATTAATTTAAAATTCAGAGAGTTGTTGGGGTTTGTAAAACTCCCCAACCAGTTGTATTTATGTCCGTCTTAATGTTTGTGAGTAGCAACCTCAAATCCCCACGAGCACTAGTTTTTAATCGTTTTTCTTTTCTTGTGTGTCTGTAATGAGATTTTTTACGGCATTGAATCCACGTTCTACCAAATTGGAAGACGGGAAAATAGTCAACAATTTCTGTACAATGACCCATAATGCAGGACATAAAATTGGGATCTGTTTTTATAACCAGAATGTGTGGTATCCTTGTTCAAACATTGGGGTTCAAGTCCCTCATTTGTGAATATTTCAATAAGATCTTATTGTATTAGTATGGATTCATCTGTGTTTTGTATCTGAGTTAGTCCACGCGCAAAAGAGTTCAACACCCAGTCCAGAATATCCAACTGAATTATTGTTATTTATTTAAATTTCTATCAAGATAAAAATGGATCCAATTTTTTTTTTTTACTTTGTATTAAACCTTACGCGGGCACCTTGACATTGTTCAGGGACCCCCAAATCAATTTTAATTTTCCACAGACCCCCTGAATAATATTGGAGATCCGTGGGGGTCCGTAGGGACCACTTTGGGAACCACTAATGTAGAGCAATCTTTTGGCTTTATAAAACATATTATTTTCTTTGTACGTTACATAGAGATCGTGAGTGAGTGAGTGAGTGAATATTAACGTCGCACTGTTCAGCTACACGAGGGCTTTTGGCGACGGACCACGTAATTTTGAACCATGGTCAAGTGACGTGGACGACACCTGAGCTGGCACCCCCCTCTCCTAACTACCACACCACACCAACGGGAGGACGTTTCAGCTCTCGACAGATTTAACGTGCATCGCTGCCCTACACGGCGGGTCTTTAGTGGTGCTGGGCTCGAACTCATGACATGCCTGCCATGGTCCGATACCTTAACCACTGGGCTACCGCAGCCCCTACATAGAGATCGAGTTACACAATAAATTACATAAAATTAGCAAAACCAGAATTGGTTCTTTTTAATCTGTCGCAAATGGGCATTTAAGCTCTTCAAAATCAATCATAGTGAATCTGATCCCCCAAAATATTATAAATGTATTTCTATGAAACTTTTTGAGTCTAATATTTATGTTATTTTCTATGTAATTAACAAAAATACTTCTTACTATATGAATATTTTTTTAACTTCTACATGTTATTTCAATAATAGCCTTATAAATACATCCCTTTTCTTATCATATTTTTTCGACCAGCTCTAAAATTTGTATATTTTAATAAAACATAAAAATTTTAGTACACTTCGTAGATAAAAGTATGTAGCTTATTTTAGTATTACTTTTATTGATATAAGTATGTTACTTTTTTTACTCAAACTGATTAAAGAACTTTTAAAAAATTGCAAAAATTTCACTTATATAATTGTGATTTTTATAAAAATGGACAATTTATCTTAAATTTTGCAGAGGTTAAATAATAATATCGATTGGTATGATCCCTAAATAAGTATTTATAATGATTTAGTATGCTATTTTTGAAAAAGTACACTGAACGTCTTTGGATACTTTAAGAGGACTTGGTACCCCAAAAATGACAGACCTATCGTTTTTTTTTATTTTCATTTAATCTTATTCTTTGCATTATTATCTTTCGATTGATATATCACTTGTGCATGTCGGAAAGTTAGAAGTTGAATTAAACTTCATTTGAAAGCAAATTAGGCAGTTCAGCCACGCCCCCTTTTTAGAAAAAAAAAGCTAAAAAAAAAATCTATTTTATAAAGAGAAATAATAACATTAAAAAAGAATGTGTAATATATAAAGCATAATATTACCGAGGCAATAGAATACAATCATTTTTTTGCTTTGTGAAATGTGTGCATGTAAAATTTTTAAATTAAGGCACATTTTATATTAATAATTTTATAATTTCAGTTCTTATTCCTGATGTTTTTCGTACAAATGTAATACTTCAATATTATAAGAAGAAAAAAACTAAAATTTCTGTAGTAACTGAAAAAAAAATTTAACATTTTTCTTGAAGTTTCTTGTGCAATTAGTACTCTCTAAAAATTGATCATTTATAAAAATGCATGGGTTGAAAAAATATGAAAATGCAATTATTTTAAAGAAAAATGTATAATTAATATCTTAAAGTGGTATTTTAAGTTTAATCAAGCTTATTATAATTATTTTTTCAGAATTATAAACTTTAAAATGGTTTTTCTCTCAGTTTGTGTTTTTCAAAACATTAGTGCATTCAAAATGCTACTCCTTCCACAATTAGTTACCAATCACTTCCATTTTTTTCCTGCGTGTTAGATATAATGCATGTAATAAAATTAGGGATCCGTTTTGCAGTAAATTGAATACTTTTTTTAAAAAATAAAATGTAAGAGATATTGGCTTTTTCATTAAATTTTAACATCCATATCAACATTTTATTTTTTTTCTCGAAAACGAATTAAGTTATTCTAAAATCTATCCCTAAAGTTGTTCAGAACATACATAAAAATATTACAAAAAAATTTCAGTTAAAAAAAACTAATTTTTGCAAAAGGAGTAAAATTTTAAAATTTTTGCAAATTTTCTTCAAAAAATTTTAATTTTTAAAATTGTGTGAATATATAATATGTGAAAAATTTCATTTCGTATCATTTTCTTGAATTGAAACATTGTATAAAATGCTAAAATATAATTTTCAAATACATAAATAAATAAAGTTGTTCAAAGGGTACCAAGTCCTCTTAAGAAAAAAAACTGCGACTTCCTAAGTTATACTTTTATTTTTCTTCTATCTTATCACTTTCCATTGAGACTATTTATATAGGTGAAATATATATATATCAAAACTTTTTTAGTTATTTGCTTTACCCTTTATATCCTTCTCGTATACAAAACAACTTTGTCTGATACAAAAGAAAAACCCAGCCTGATCAAAGAAAACCCATTAATATTTAATTAATCTCCATTTATTAATTTTTCAGTGATCCTTTTTATTAATGAAAAAGCAACTATGTACATAATTGATACCAATAGGGAAAAAGAATACGCTACCGATTTTCGAAACATTCTTGTTGCATCATGAATACATGCAGCATGATGTATGAGAAGCAATAAATATAACAATAAAACAGACATTTAGAGCAATGTTGATAATAGGTACACTACATAAGTAATAAACATCACATGTATGTATTCATGCGACCAGCTCGTTTTTCCAAAAATAACCTGAAAGCTTTTTCGCTCTTGGAGCAGAAAGCAGATCATTCACAAAGAGAAATTTTCGATGAAATGAGAAAAAAAATTACGTTTTTCGGAATTTTTTTTATTGAAAAGGGTTAAAAATGTGTGTATAATATTGTATAATAAATTATAGTTTTTAAAAAATTACCCTTTTATAGTTAGTTGAACTAAGTTGTAACTTAATCTTTTAGTCGCCAAATCTGAAAATGGGAAATGGTTAATCCTGATGATCCTGATCAGGACAAAGGAACAAAATTATTGAATTATTGTAATTAATCTGACCTTTTAAAGCGGGGAAAAGAGTTCTAAGATTCCGTTACATGCAAGTGAAACTTATTAAAATGTGTTAAAAAGAGATGCCAATATGTCGATACTTCATGACTTTAAAATTCACGTTGAATATTTCAAGTTATATATCTCTATTTACATTATTTGAGCAATTTCTAGTAAAATAATGTGTATCGTGCACTTTTCAGAAATAAAAAGAAAATTTAATGTTACCTTTGTTATAAAGAAACGGAAATAATTTTAATTTGAAAAATTCAATCAAAAAAACCTGTGTGTGTGTTCACTGAAACGCAGCTTTGGCTTTTATTTTACTTTAAAATCTGCATCGGAATTCGTACGACTGGGTGTGTTTTTTTTATTTATATTTAGTTTGTTAATACTATATTTATTTTGTTGCTTAAGCCTAGGTACAAAAGTTTTGTACCTAAGATTTGTAAAAAAATTAGTTTATAATACACGTAAAATTGATTCCGTAATAGAACATCTGTACGGCTTATCATTTTAGCAGGTTGGTTATTTGATCGATTTTATTGGCGTAAGAACATATTTGCCCAAATTGAGCCAAGAACACTATCCTTAACATGTATCTGTTATCCATACAAAACTCTACATCCAAGAAAGGAATAAAAAAGAGAAAGGGCTGAGAATATCATCAATTTAGCATAACTTTTTGTAATTCTAGTTTAGTTCACGCTTTTGGCGACTAAGAAAAAAAAATGGTACCAAATTGGGCCAGCATGTCGTTTTTCTGCACTAGACTGCTTAATATGGCGAGAATAATTCGCTACGTTAGCGATTAATAAAGGTTGCACTAAAATAGAATTTTGCTATTGCAAATGGTTTGGATTAACACCGACCTCTTAGAGTGCTTAGCTATATATATAAATCCCACAATTTACACAACTTTCCCATTACTTACAAAATATAATTAGCTACTTTTAAGGCTTAATATGCAAATGATATAATACATATTGAAATAATAAAAATAATATAATATATATGAAATATTACATGTGATTTCTCAAACTGGAAGCCTATTTTAATACAGGGTTTCAAACATACAAGGTCTGTTCAAAAGCTATTCGCCCTTGAATTTTCCCGCTCTCAATAGAAATTCTAAGGTGCCACCACTGTGCACAGACGGAGGTGACAGCTTAATGCGCATGCTTGAATTTTTTTTCTTCGTTCCAGTGTACCAGTGGTTTCCAGCAAGCAGTCGAGTGAGAGACTGTTACACGTGTTCGTCAGATTTTTATTTCTCGAAAGATGACTGAACCACTTAAGGAGAGGTACTGCATTAAGTTTTGTCAAAATCAACAATTTGCAAGTTACAACAAGTGTTTGGAGACGAGGCTTTTGGGACCACACAAATTAAGAAAAGGTTTAATCAGAGGTTCCCAAACTTTTTTGTCTCATAGACCCCCTTTTGCCATATTTTTCGGTTTTAGGTAGACCCCTACTTACCTAATAATGAATTTTTGCAAATTTATCAACTTAAATATCTTTTTGACAGCTGGTATGTAGAACTTTACTTACTTTAAAAGATTTAAATTTCTAACTGTAGTGAAGTATAGTGTTTAAAACCTAAGACAAACATGTTAATTAATTAAATTAAAATTTAAATTGAATTAATGCATAAAATAACTATTATATAAAGTAACTGAGCAACAGACAAATGCTTTCAATAGGAGGGATGAATCTGGTGCTTCATCCATTCTGATGCTTTCAAAATTGCTGGTATTCGTTTCTTAACTTTACTTTAAGATCTTAGCGCCTATTCCGATCAGTTACTCTTGTAATATGACATATGTTTTTCCTGTCAATGTGACCAAATTAATTCATTGCCTACTGTGGTATTACCATAGTCAAAACATTATCAAACCTAGATTCAAAATCTGAATAAAGGGCATTTAAATACTGAACATAGGTTAATACGCCGAATTGATGGTTCTTGTAAATGCAAATTAACTTCATTAAATTTAGTAAATAAACCTGTTAAATAGGTAAATCTGGTTTCCACTTAAATTTTCTTTTAAAATTAAAGTCACTATCCTGTTTAATGAGAGTCACTATCGTAGACCACCAGTTACCCCTCCTGGACCCCAAAATTATTTTTTCGCTGGCGGGGACCCTTTGTAGGTTGTCATAGACCGCCGGGGGTCTATATAGACCACTTTGGGAATCCCTGGTTTAACTGATTCAAAAGTGGTCGCACGCTCGCAATGTAGCTGTTGTTGACAAAAAAGGTGGAATATCTGAAAATGAAAGATCAGCCTTTGAGAGCACGCGAGACTGCTGAGCAAATCGAAATCAGTACAGGTTTAACATTTGCAATTTTGTGTAATCGTCCGCAGAGTTGGTGCGGAATTTGCTCCCAAGCTTCTGTTAGAGAAGCAGAAAGAACTTCGTCTTGCAGTTGCTCAGGACCATCTGGGAAATGTCAAATCTGAACATGGCTCCTTGCGACTTCTAGCTGTTCCCGAAAATGAAAAGGCCATTGAAAGCACCCCGTTTCCAGAGTACAGATGGGATAGTGCAAAATTCGACGGCGAAGTTGAGCACTATTCCAAAATAAGCCTTTTGAAAGTGTTTTCTGCAGTAAAAAAATGCTGGACTAAATGTGTGAAAGCGCCTTCACCAACATTCAATTTGATTGGGATCCCAATCCCGCATAGCATAGTAACTAAGATATTTTTTTGGCCAAAAGTCGGATACTTTTTGAACAAACCTTTTATATTGATTAATACTACTGCCATATACTGATTATTGATAACCGATAATGAAAAAAAAAGAAAGAAAAAGAAATACGAGAGCTTCTCATTAAGGAATTCCCCCCCTCCCCCCACACATACCTTTTTCTTTTGGTTGCGGACATTTTCTCAATTTCTAATAACTTGATTTACAGTATTTTTTTACGTTAGCTGTCTTTTCCCCTCCAATTTAAGGTAGAATTTTCCTAGTAATATATATTACAATCATAATGCATGAAAATTCAAGACGCATCAATATTTTTCTTTCTACATAATGAAAAGTAATTATATATGATTTTCTTTCTTAATATTCAGATTTTTGCTATCGTAATTTATTCTAAAAATAATCAACAATGTATTTTACAGATTAGTCATAAGGAATAGACTGCAACTACAGATGATCTTACGGTAGTGGATAATTGAAGAATCAGTAACATATACATCCTAGAGAGAACATATATTTCTCCGAAAATATAATCCATCTGATAGACTCAACAGTAAATTTGAGCAATAAACGATAATGTTTAAATATTATTAGGATTGAAAAGGAAGAGAGTTTTGAGTGATATTTAGAAAACTGAATTCCTAGCATGTGTGATATTTTAGAATAACAATATATTTTGGCCTTTTCTCTAGAATGTAAGATATTTAAATGTGTACGAAAAAATTATTACGAATTTATAACGAAAAAAATTATTTATGACAGTAGCAGTACAGTTTTCTCATACATAACTATTTGCAGTTATTTGAAAACGGTTTTTACATTAAAACCAATATCAGATTTTTTTTTAAAAGGCCAGAATTCGAAATTTTTAGCAATAATTATGAAAATGTTCTATTGTAGTTTATTGTGCCGCTGTAATTCTACAAACTTAAGATCAAATAGTGTTTACGTAAGAAAATATATTTGTTTCTGAAGATTGAAACTTGATTGTTGACAAAACTTGTTGTGTGAAGGAGATTCTAGATTAAACAATAGAATACTACTATACTAATCCTCCATTTAGCCAAATAATCCAAGTCAGCAAAGAAATAAAAATATTATTATTATTTATGTATGTGTGCTCTATGACTAAAATTAACATTCGATAGCATTGGAAATATAATTTAAGGTATCCGACTACGTTCGGAACCATGATTTTGCAAAAGCGTATAAATGGATAACATTTATGATATTTAGCGTCACTTAGATTAAAAAAATGTATATAAAATTGTTTTAAGAATAGTATTACAATAAAAAATTATTTAAGTACAATATTTTGACAAAAAAAGAACATAGAATGACCCATTTTCAAAATATTCTCCTTTTGTGAAAAATGCTTCTATTATAATAATATTTTGCCTGTCTGTAGCTCAGACCTCTGTACAGAGGCTCAACTAGAATTTTTGAAATATATAACTTAGAAGTGGGTTTATCCATGTTTTACGACAAGAGGGGAGAAATTTTAAGAAAAAAACGCCGATAATTATTTCAATGGATTGTAACTCTGAAAATAATGCGAAGTTTTCAAAAATCATAGTTGAGCCTCTGTACAGAGGGCTGAGCTAAATACAGGCAAATTATTATTATAATAGAAATATTTTTCACAAAAGGAGAACATTTTGAATAAAGGTTATTCTAGGTTAATTATTAGCCGAAATATATATATATTGTATTTAAATAATTTTTATTGTCAAAATATCCTTAAAACAATTTTATACATGTAGTCTTATCTAAGTGACACTAAATATCATGAAAATTATCCATTTATTCGCTTTTTTAAAATCGCGGTTCCGAACGTAGTCGGATACCTTAAATACTTGATATATTGGAAATTGTATAAAAAAATTTGAGTAGTCGGAGTTTTTTAAGGAAAAGCCTCCTTTTGAAAAAAAAAAGAGGAAGCTTAAAAAATTCCGACTACTCAAAATTTTTTATGTCTGCCTCCTTTTTTTTTTTAAAAAAAAAAAAAAAAAAAAGGAGGAGTATTCTTTTAAAAAAACCTATTAACAATATTTTAACTTATAAGTTCCAAAAGTGATTTTCGATTACATTGCATAGCTCATAAATTTCAAACAACGTAACGGAGGAAATATGTTGCATTAAAAGTATGAGATGATGGTCCAGCAAAACTGTGCTCTATTATAAACAGGAAAAAAAATGCCAGAACCTTAAAAAACACAATCAAATCAAAATAATTCAAAGAGGGCTTTCAAATATTAGTGATATTTGAATTGTTACAATGAAGCAGTCATATTACGGAAAAAAGAAGAACGTAATCATTTTCAGAATATTCTCTTTAGAAAGGAAATGAAAAAGATCGAAGATAAGAAACATTGTATCAACCAAAGAAAATTATTTTTCATTATCAGAATCTTAGATTCATTTATAATGCTATTACATCTTAAGAAGTTACAGAATTCCCTAAGCCTGCCATAATCTCAAGATTATATGACAAATTATCTTCACGGCTTAAAAGGGTTCTACTATCCAACGCAAGTATGACTTCCGTAGTATTTTCTTCTTCACATGCTTGTTCTTAGACACCGAGTCTTAACTTATTTGTGTGTGTGAGAGAGTCTTTCCCTTGTGAGTTTATTAATTCATTCACATTTTGAATGAAAATAATTTTTCAATTAGAAGAAAAATATTTTATTAATATAGAGTTTGAATGCAATTTAATATTCACAATGAGTATTTAATAATTAATTTGTTTAGTTATCTTTAGTAATTTACATTAAGTTCAGCTTTAGTTTATCATTTCAATCTTATCTTTAGTTTGGTTTTTGGCCAATGCTAAAAACCATGGGCCAAAAACC
>BMAV01026836.1:9102-19985 GCA_019973955.1 Trichonephila inaurata madagascariensis | reverse complement strand
CTAGTTTTTCTTTATTTCAAATGCTAAAGATTTTTTCCTATTGTGCCGAATGCTTTGATAATTTTTTTTGCTAATTATTACTGTTAATGCTTGTAGCAAAAGTTGGTAAGTATTTTGAATCAAAGCAATATTTATTTTTTAAAAATTGTTGAATTGAATTATTTATATATTTTTTCAAGCAATTTTCAATATGCATTCACAAAAAAATGACTTTTATTTTACAAATATCAATCATGTTATCACGAAACCCATGCCTGCTTTTGTTATACATAGTTCAACGTACTTGTAAACCAAATTTCATGTGTGTATTTAAACTACTGAAGAAGGAGTAGAGCACATTTTTTTAATCATTTGATGAATTTTTAAATTTTTCCTTAAAAAATTAAATGTTGAATTTTTTTTGTGGTACTTAGGGCACAAAAACTGTTTTACATGATATGTACACATAAGGAATAACAAAAAATGAATTTGTGAAAGCCATTTAATCAAAGGTTTTCTTATAAATTGTACCATGTCCCCTTAAACATATAAATGTGCTTTGTTGAATGCACAGATGGTAAATGTGTACAATGAAGATATAACAAGTAATATAAAAAAAAAATTTAAGTCAATTCCTACTTAGATCAACAAAGAAAATTTTTATTTTAGCTACTTTTTATTAAATAGTTACTATTAATATAAATATAATACACAACATTAACTGCTAATTAATTTTTATTCATTATCATTCAAGTATCGTATTGTCATCCAAAACAATCGTGTATATAAAATTTCAGTTCAGCTGAATGCTTTAAAACGAGAGAAAAAAACCGTTTCAAGTTTTGATACAAGTCGCCAAAAACAAGGCCAACGTGGCTGTATTTTTAATTCTTTGAATAGTTAGTTCTAATCAATTAGTTTTTATTAATTATAATTAAATTATTATACTGTCATCCAAAATAATCATGTATATAAAATTTCAACTCAATTGAGCGCTTTAAAATGTACTTTATTAACGACTGAAAATTCCACGAAGATAAATAAATAAATAAATATATAGAGAATGTGAGCTAATAGAGTAGGAATTGAATGAAGCACAGATATATCTAAAAACACGTGTGGTTGTTTTTTTATTATTTACTTTACACGGTTTTTCAAATGAAATATTATTATCAGTATTATTTAGGATTTTTTTTAATTCTTCTTACAGATTTCTGAAAAACTTGGATCGCATCTTTTTTTTATAATACAAATTGTACTGTCTTTTGTAAGTTTTTTACACGGTTTTTCGAATTTTAGCTGCTAAAAAAAGTTACGTATACAATGCTTTGAAATAAAAGTAAAAAAGAAAAAAAAATAGAAGAAAAAGCTTAAATAATAAGCTTATTTTAAGGAAATTGACTAGAATAATTGTAAAGATAAAATATTAAATTTCCTTTCAAAGTCTACCAGGAGGAAGGGAAGGGCCTAATTTTCAGCTAGGATTTCTTTCCAGAACATCCAGGGTCCCGGATTTCCTGGAAATGGTAAGATACTCGCATTTTTTGTATGCCCAAGAATTATACTTAGATCCCAGGAATTCTCAGGAAAGGAAAAAAGTAGAAGATTAGAAATCCTTCAAATGATGTTATAAAGTTTATCTATAAGCAATATGATTTGATTAAACTTAACAATTTAAGTATTTTATAAATGAAATTTAATCAAATTGAAATCCCGTACTATATTGTAATTGGCATTTGTTGCGAGTTTACATCGCTTAAAACCAGACGATATTTGAATATAACAATAATTTGAATGAAGATAAACTTAAAAATTAAGAAATGTTGGTTCTTTTTCAGCAGAAAATTGTGTTGAAGCAGTAAAGGCTAAATTAAAAGAATCACAATTGTAAAGCACATAATTACGTGTGTTACTAATGGTACTAGTATGCTGGTTGTTTGGAAAAAAGCACTGCTAAGGTAGAAAATATACCACATGACGAAGATATTACTGAAACTGAGGATCTAATTGAAGATTTAGGCAAATCGTAACGTTTAGTATTTGAATGTTGTACAATATAAGATGCTATATTTCATATTACTCATGCAGAAAATAAAATTCTATGAATAATATAAATAAAACTGTGAAAGAAGATATATAAGAGTTCTTGCAAAATTATTCACCTCACAAGAATGATATTGAAAAAAAACTATATTAACTCAGAGCTAGGCTGTGACACTAGTATTTTTTTTTTTTTTTTTTTTGACAATGCTAGGAAAATTTTATAGAATAACCAATTTTGGCTAATGTAGAAGTTGAAACTGATTGCAACTGTATCAGACTTGAAGCTATTAAAAATTGGCCAAGGAAAACTATGCAGTCAAAATGTGACCTTTTACCGAAGGAGCGTTTGTTACCATTAACGCAAAGTTGAACCAATAAGAATTTACAAAAAAATATTGTTACGAATTTTGCGTAAATAGTGTAAATAATTTGTATTTGGGTGTTTAATGCATTTATATTACTCTATGTTATATTTATTTCATGTTAAAATTGTACTATTCACAAGCAATGCCGCCCCTTACGTTATAATGGCGATTCAATAAGAACTTGGCGAAATTTCGGCGGTAGAGCCAAGTTGGCATCATTTTTGGCGACCAGTTTGGCGAGTTTGGAACCATCTGGATTCTTCTAGAAAGTAGTGGATCTCTCCATTAACGTCATGCTCGATGACACGAGCGGTTATATTTCTGGAAGTTTCTGCCGCGCCTATAAATAGGAGTGCTAGCCTCAACCAGTCAGTCTGATTTTATCCAGCGAATAGTGAGGATTGTTTTGACTAGTGATTAGCTCGGCTGTGCTTGTGAATTATCTTTTACTTACGTGTATTTTTAAACACTGATGATTGTGTTTGATTGTTGTTGAAGGTGTGAAGACCTTCGGGGATTTACTCTGTGAATATTGCTGCTGAATCCCGTATTTAAAGGATTGGATTTTTGATAATAAATTCGCATCGCTCTTAAAGAACTGTTTATTTTCTTTGTGATTGTTTTGCATAAAGTCCTCGAATCCGGATTTATGTAACAATATGAAGTGCTCTAGTTGAAAAATTTTGTGTGAGATGTTAATGTAATTGAATTATGCAATATCTAAATGTCGGGATAAATTATGATATTGCTACCTATTACCGTTGTACCTTCATGCTTACAAATAAATAAATAAATGATTGTCTGATTTTACAAGGTCATAGGTAGGGCCTACATTTGTGTAGGATCCCAGGGCCTTAATAAGTCTTTAGACGTCCCTGATAATGACAAAGCGTTTTTGAGAAAAAGACGAGAGAATCGCTATCCAACTCTGCACTCAGAAAAGAACAGAAACTTTGGAAGATAAATTTTCAATCTTGGACAAAAAACTAGAAAAAAAAGGGACCCACTCAAAGACAAAGGTTCAATGTTATTGAGCAAAATAGTGATGAAGGAACTGACTATTTGAACCAACAGAAAACTGATCATTAAATAGTATAAAACTGGATGAGGCTTCGGAAATAATTCCTCCAACATCAGCTGAAGCAGAGGGTGCATTTTCTGCTACTGGGCTGTTTATAACAAAGCTAAGAACTAGACTGGGTGTTAAAGCATATCATTACTTATGTTTTCTCTCTCAAATCTTTCTTTAAAAATATATAATTATTATATTTTGTCTGTATTTTGTAATCAATATATAAAAGTATAAATTCTTGAATTTATGATTATCCTTATTTTGTGTAATTATCATTGATATCAATTAAAAATAACCAATTTTTTTTAAGATTTCTCGAAATTTGAATGCATTTCCTGAAATTCCATGAATGACTGTTATGTTCACGGGATTTCCCGGTGTATAGGAGCCGGGAAATAAGATACCCTATTTCGAGCAATGATGTTTAATTATTTTCGGCCTTGATCTGGTTTCATAATACTACTTCTAAAAAATTCTGCAATTTAGAAATAGATATTCTCTAGAGATGCACGAAAAGAAATCTATATAAAAAAATGTAGATTATTTTCGCAGTGGTTTATAAATATTAATGCATAGTTCATTTAGCATTAGTAAAGTAGAAAGATGATGCATTAATTTTAAAAGATAAAAATGTATTCATGAAAGAATCATTATCGTAGATTGATTAATGAACCACGAGAGCTAAATATACACACAATCGTTCATAAATCCGGAAATTACTTGGCATTTTGCCTATAATAAATAAAATCAAGAACTCATAAGTTTGATATTAAATGGAAAAGTAATTAATCACTAAGACTTAATTGTGATCCTTAATTTTATCTCTTTTTTTAAGTTTTCTCCTCCAGAAATTTATATTTAATATGCAAAATATGTAACCAAATAATGCATGAATAATAATCATGTTTGAAATAATATGAAATGGTACAGAATATTAAAAGCGCATCAGAATCAGTCTAATGCAGCGTTTATCAAACTGTAGGGCACTCCCCAGGGGGGTGCGAGTGTATCGAAAAGTCGAAAACAAAAGATTATTTTAAAAAATTATTAATTCACTGAAAAGAAGCAAATCAAAATACATTCTGACACATTTCAGCTGATATTATATACTTATAAATGTATGAATAAAATGTTTTTCTATCCCATAAATGTGTTGCTACTTCTGTTACTTTTTCTGCTTTTTTGCACCACAGCTCATAACTGCGGCATTTGTGACCCTGTATGATTCTGATTCGTCTATGTACCCCCAACACATCCTGTATGAATACTAGAAACTATATGAGGGTTTTGGCAAATGTGATTTCTTAATTTTGAGTCACGGTCAAGTAAAGATAACGACCTAAGTATAAGTATCATCACATCTCTTACTCTTCTAACTTCCACACTATGCCGAGTGATAACTTTGAGGATCCGTTCCTAAATGCGTAGAATTTCGAATATTTTATGCAAACTATTCGTATTTTTCCTTTCTTAGTTCGATTTTAAATAATGGTCTTTAATATATTGTTACGTAGATCCGAGGGTTCGTGGATTTTATGCAGAAACAATCACAAAGAAAATAAACAGTTCTTCAAGAGCGATTTTATTAACAAAAATCCAATCCTTTAAATACAGGATTCAGCAGTAATATTCACAGAGTAAATATCCGAAGGTCTTCACACCTTCAACAGCAATCAAACACAATAACCAGTGTTTAAAAATACACGCAAGTAAAAATTATTCACAAGCACAGCCGAGCTGATCGCTAGTCAATACAATCCTCACTATTCGCTGGTTTAATCCAGACTCCTCGCCGCCCCGGCGAGCATCTCCTTTATAGGAGCGACAGAAACTTCCAGAAATATATATAGCCGCTCGTGACATTAGTGGAGAGATCCACTACTTTCTAGAAGATTCCAGAGGGTTCCGAACTCGCCAACATGGTCGCCAATGACGCCAAAATTGTCGCCAAAGTCGCCAAATGGTCGCCAAAAATGATGCCAACTTGGCTCTACCGCCAAGATTTCGCCTAGTTCTTATTGAATCGCCATTATAACGTAAGGGGCGGCATTGCTTGTGAATGGTACAATTTTAACATGCAATAAACATAACATAGAGTAATATAAATGCATTAAACACTCAAATACAAATTATTTACACTATTTACACAAAATTCGTAACAATATATTATATCTTTCAAACAAAATTAAATAAATATTTTCGAAATATATGCTTGATCGACATTTTTATAAAGTTAGAAGTTGTCTTTAAAACTTATGAAATCTATTCTGAATCCGAAAATTCTTCCTTTAGAGTTGTTAAAGGTTTTCCACATAGTAAACATTCTAATTTTTATGTGATCAGGAATAATGAATGCTTTGGAAAAATTAAAATGAATTGGTATTTTTAAATGAAGGGTCCATTCTGCATTTTACTCGAAAAATACGATGTAAATTTGTAGTAATTAAAATGCATTTAAGCAACCACAAAATAATTATTGTAATTTTTTTAAGAAAAAATCACAGTAAATTTTAGTTTAAGTATCCGTACAAATAGGTTTCTGTTAAAATTCCCTCTGGAATTTATTGAAAAGCCCTGTGTGTGTGTATGCTTGTATGTGCATGTATACTTGTGTGTGTATGCTTATGTTTATATGTTTGTGTGTTATATATCCTACACAGGCTATGCTGATTAAACATATACATATTTATATGAAAATCTTTCAAAAGATATTAAAATATACTCAATGTTATTTTATATCGCGATTAGAAAACACTATATTACAAAAGTATTATTGAAACAAAGCGATTGTTAAGTAACATTGCTGAAACAGACCCATGTTACTAAAGTTAATTATGAATCAACAATAAAAAAATAAAATATAAAATCGATTCACAACAATGCTGCTTAACAATAAAATCAAAGAACAACCAACAGAAAAGTCGAAGAAAACATCATTATATGTGTTGACTGTTGAAAAGTAAACTTGCATTTGAGCTTAAAGAGAATTTTAAGTCGTTGTTCCGAAATATTTTATAACGTGGTTCATTGAAAAAGAGCCATGGTGATTGAATTTTGGTTCGAGGTGTGCGTCTACGTTTTCTATTGCGGAATATCTGTCATATTGGAGAACCATCTGTCTTCCTTTTACAACATCTTTGGTTACGTAATTTTAATCGAAACAGTTAAATACTGCATCTTTTCCAGGTTATTCGAAAAAAACCAGCTCAACACTGCAACTCCCATAGTCCATTCGGTTATCACCTCGAAAATTTGCCAATACTGTGACGCTCAGCCTCCATTGGCTGCATTGGACACAGAACCTAAATTGATCTTGGAACACAAAAGGAAAAATTTTATTCCCAGAGTTTACTCTGATACTGTATTCAAAATCTGTGGCGCCTTGATGATTGAAGCTGTTCTTTCTCCGATGGAAAAGAATAGCAACTGGATTGGAAAATTAAACAAAACATCAGAAAAGAAGAATCCGCCTGTTGTTCGTTCCGTCGTTGTTTACAAGATCTGCGTTGCATTAAATCTCAGTGCTCAACTGTGTCCAGGGTCTACAAGCAACGCATCGATTTATAACAAGCAACAGAAACCAAAAACAAAGAAAAAAATTCCTAAGGTCCGTTCTACTTTTATTTTCCACATTTGCAGAGCTTTGGATCTCGAGGCTATATTAGCTTCACCATAGGAATGAAACCAATATTGATAATAGTAATAAATAGCTACAACTATTAACAATACGTTTGAACCAAGAGGAACACTCACTCAGTTAAAATAAAGCACATCACTTCCACAAAAGTATCGTAGAAATTTTACAAGAAGGCATCTTTCAGCCTAATAAGGCAAAAACTTCTTACAATGGGACTAAAATGCCGGGACTGCCCATCAGAGCAGGCATTTAAAAGACATGTAATAAGAAACTCACCATGAAAGAAATGCCAGGACTGCTCCTCAGCAGGCAATTTTCAGCCTAATAAGGCAAAAACTTCTTACAACATGACTCAAATGCCAGGACTGCCTATCAGCAGGCATTTAGAGGTCATGTAACAAATAACTCATCATGAAAGAAACGCCGGGACTGCTCCTCAGCAGGCATCTTTCAGCCAGATAAGGCAAAAACAACGTGACTAAAATACCTTTACTGCCCATCAAACTCAAAAACTCATGAAAGAAATGCCGGGACTGCTCCTCAGCAGGCATTTTTCAACCTAACAAGACAAACACTTTTTACAATGTAACTAAAATGCCGGGACTGTACATCAGCAGGCATTTTGTAGTCAGTTACAAAAAAATCTGTGTGAAATTTATGCAAATGTATTTGAAATATTTTATAAATAAATATGCAAATGTAGTGCAAAAAAGTATTTTTCCTTTTAGCTAAATAACAGAAATGTTCATTAATCGGTCTTACACAGATTTAATTATCTTGAAAGATGTCTTTAAAAATTATCTTGTAAATATATCAGTCCCCTTGCCTATTTTCTGCATAAGTAAATGCGTACCAAATATTTAATTTGGCGTATCTTACGAAATGTCTAAATGATTGTGTATTAAGTAACGATATACACAGAGATAAATTCTTTTTCGCACGTTAAAAATAATAAAACAATGATATCTAAGTATATGATCTGTTTAATTTTTTTTTCAAATACCTTTCTATTATCTATGTTAGGTGAGGGTAATTTTATATTATACAGTTAAGGATTTACAATTTTTAATTGACTTTTTTTCAACATGCCTTAATATTCCGAGATAAAGGTCTATCCTTGATTCCACTGATAAACCTCTTGGGTAAAATTAATCTTTTTAACTGTGATTTTAGTTGAAAAACTCTCTCAGTAAAGAAGATGGGATTTATGCAAATTTGTACTTCTATTTAAGTGTTTGAAGTCGAATAGGCGGAGATGGTTGAACGTAGATATAGAAGTGTGAATAAGATAACGACTAGAGGTCGCATATTTAGTCAAGTTATCTAAAGATAAACCAAGCATTGGAATCAAGAATGCTCCCAAGTGTGTTTATTTTTATGATAATTAAATTAATCTAACGTGATTGCTCCTTGGGTTTAATGTTTTAGTTGCATTCTCCCTCTTACGTTGTCTAGTGTTATTAAGTTAAATAGATAATAAAAGTGTGTTTGAATTACCAAGGCTGATTTTTACTCAAACCCCTAAACACCAGCGTCTTCCGGGACGTTATCTGCTAACGCTATGTAAGCAAGCGCAGCATTTGATTACAACAGCGTTTCTTAAACTGTGGGGCGCACCCTTTAGAGGGGTGTGATAACTCTACGAAAGAGGCGAAAACACATTGAAAAAAAAAAGATCGTTTAAAAAATTTATTAAATTACTGAAAGTAAACAATGTACATTCTGACATAATGAAAAATGAAATACACGTTTACACTGATATAAGGGGTCTCAGGGGTGTTAAATTTCTCTAGAGGGCTGAAAATATAAACACTTTTCAAACAGGTATAATTCTTTTAAATTTAAATTATATGATTCGAATCTTCTTCTGAGGCCCCATAATACATTTATTAATGAATCAGTACTACACAATATATTTTATAATTAATTTAACAATACCAAGTTAAGAACAACATTAATAATAACCAATGACCCCTTGTCATATGTATAATTACCAAGGACCTCTTGTCATATATTTAAGTTATATACAAATATTAACACTTACCTTGATAATTTGTGCGACTTATAATTAATCCCTTAATTGTCGATTATAAATTACGTGATTCGCTCCCCAATGCCACCATTTTCCACGTAGGTGCGCATATGTGATGCATTGGGGGGGGGGGAGAAAAAGAATAAATAAACAAATCCTCTGAAATAAGTAATTCTTTTGCAAACACTGTAAAGGTCATTTTATTGTATCTCAAAGCCTTCGGAATAGTTTTATGAATAGCAGTGCACAAAAAAAATCATACTTTGGAAAGACATATATATACGCCAGGAGTAATTAACGCTTTGGCTGTGAGAGAAGTTTATAGCCGGTGGCACATAAAAAAGCCGGTGGCACATAAAAAATTAAAGTCGTATTGGCGTCAAAGCGGAAAATATTTTTTAACTGTGATTTTAGTTTAAAAACCACTTTCCGTAGAGATGACATGATTTTACGGAAGTGTATTATACATCACCTGTGTTATAGATTAAGTTTTGTCAGAGACAGTCTCAGAGGTACTGTGTGTGAACCCTTAGTCACACGACATACATCGAGCCGTTACCCTATTTCCACCCAAACGCGTGTTAAGGTATCATCGATATCGATAGCGGCTGTGTTACGCTGTATCAGCTTCATCCATGACTTTCCCTTTTGCCCAAACAGCTCGTAGTTTTAATTTCGACTGACTAGTCACGTGACACCCCTTCTATTGCTTACGGCACTTCCACCAGGGTTTTAACACAAACTTTAAGAGTACATCTACCTTACGGTTTACTGAAATGGGTCCTGTCCTTAACTGTTACTGTTTTGCAGCATCTGGAAAGTGTATACTTCTTTATGAATCACCCTGTATTCTTACTTCATCACGTGAGGACTTAGTGATTCAAATTTAAAAAATTGTGCAATATGCCGAATTATTTCAACAGGTGGATCTTTATGTAGTGGAAACAAGACTTCCACTCATAGTTCGACTTCAACAGCATTAACCAAGACCACTCGGTTATTTTAGCCTCTGTTACAGTCCCATTAAGTGAATCATCAGTGAACCAGCCTTGAGGAATTAAACAAAATCTTAAGAAATACAATGCATACTTATAAAAAACGAATATTTATGCAATGAATAGAAAGAAAGAAAAAAAACAACACACCTTTGTTGAATTACTGTATTTTTAAGCAATTGCATCTAGAAAGGAAATTCGAATTCATGAACAATTAGAGACAATAATGTCCTCAACTAAAGGGTTGGGCGAATTGAGATGGATTAAGATGTAACGGGTCTATCCACGCGAATCTTCAACTAATATCCTTGAGGTAAATTTATTTATTCTTAACTTTCTCCCGAAGAAGAAAACTCGAATTATGCAAATGAGTGGCTCTATTTAAGCATTGACTTTTAGGTACGCGAAGTTTGTCGAGGGCTAGGGGACGAGTAGTCTCTGTATGGTCAATTATTGCTAGTTGGTGAATAAGTTATAAGATGGAGTTTAATGATTACGACCGGAAGTCGTACAATAAATAAGAGAATTGCGGTGAATTATACTGTAGAATAGTCATATATTACGTCATTACGTAGAATAGTCATTATAGTCATATATTACGTCATCACGTAGAATAGTAATTATAGTCATATATTACGTCATTACGAAGAATAGTCATTATAGACATATATTACGTCATTACGAAGAATAGTTATTATAGTCATATATTACGCCATTACGAAGAATAGTTATTATAATCATATATCGCGTCATCACGTAG
>BMAV01026835.1:5000-17742 GCA_019973955.1 Trichonephila inaurata madagascariensis | reverse complement strand
AATCAACATTAGCTTTAAATTTTTTAAAATAACTTTAGCTTTGAAATAAATCAACATTGCAAAATTTTTATAATCAACACTACCCCTTTTTGAAATTTTTTTTAATCAACATCAGCTTTAAAATTTTTTAACAACATTCCCTTTTGAAAATTTTATAAAATCAACATTAGCTTTGAATAATAAACATTAGTTTTGAAATTTTTAATCAACTTTTTTGAAATTTCTAGCACTTGACTTTTGACAAATATAGGGGTTGAGACTTTTTAAATAATTTTATTCCATTTGACATTTTCATTCTTCTTCTCCCCGAAGAAACATTTTCTTCATTTTTTCAAACGTAACCTTTTTTTATCTTACACGTCTGGCGTATCCTAGGCTCTTTTAAAAACTCAAGCGAGCGGTGTTTTTGATCGGAAATTCGTGTCCTTAAAAAATAATTTTGCAATTTTGGGTTCGAAATGTTCTTGAAAAAGGGCGACCCCAACACATCCACCACGGGCAAATAACGAAAAATCTTTTAAACAAGTTTTTTGTTACCCGTCCCGTACACGATGCTCGCAGGATGTTCCCGGAAATTTTTGAAACATGTCGTTGTACATCCTGTAAAAAACTGTTGGCGTAAGACCATTTCTTCCCCCCGTGGTTTGAGATAACACGATATTCGTCTTTACCCGAATAATATTGGTTCAGAATCAAATCAGGTGATTAAAAGTTAAATATGAAAAATTCAAGGTAAAGGCATTGTATTTCTTGTCCCTGAGGGAAAAAAGAGCCCTTCTGCGGAAACGGACATCCATCGGAAAAAAGGGTTTCAATGGAAAACCAGCATATTGGTTCTTCGACAGGAAACATGACGACCTGATGGGCAGACTTGAGGGTTTGTTATGGTAGACTTGATGTTTTGTGCTGGCAATCTTTATGAAGCAAAGGTGAATAAGAATCAGAATATCCACAATATCTTAATTTAATACAGACAAAAATTAACAACAATGAACAAAATTTTCCCTTTACATACATGTCAAATTTATGAAAATGTAATAGTTTCTAATATTTATGATAAAAAAGAAGAATTTAATTTTAATATTATAAAAAATTTCCCCATTGGGAGAAATAATGTACATGTTTTTATTCAGAAATATTGTTATTAATTATATACAACGTAATAAATTTTTGTTCAAAAAAAAACGACATTATAAATAACTATACACATTTTACTAAATATTGCTTAAATCAAAAACCCCAAATTTTTTTTATTAATAGTTATATAAATAAAACTATTCAAAATAGTTAAATTTAAAAATTTTGGGAAAAACTTTTTTATAAAAAATATTTTTTTATATTATTCCCTAGTCAATATTGATTAAAATTTCTTCTATTATTTTATTCATAGTTACTCTGGTGTTTTAAGATGCAAAAAATAATTAATTTTTATTTCCATTTTAATCTTTTTTTAAGTGCTAAATTTCAGCCACTCTTTTGGATTTTTAAAACTGTATTGGGGGATAGAATCTGGCAACAAATTGAATGTTTCCCTGGGGTTTAGCGCGGGGGGTTTTCATTTGTAAGTGAATTTTTGGTAAGTTACCCCTATCTTGTAATGGATTTAGATATTTCTATCCATTATTTCCCATTGTTTTGCTCATTTATTTACAAATAAAGGGGAAGGTTGGGTGGCCAAAAAACATTTCAACCCCCCATATAATTTTTTTTTATATAATAACTTCCCCAAGTGTAATGTTCATAGCACTGCCCATCCATTTTATATTTATTATCTCGATTACTCTTTTGTCCTTCATTGGGGTTTTCCTGCTGTCTATGTGTTTGTGGGAGTGTTATTTTTTTGGATGTGATCTCGGGGGGCCATTTAAAATTAAAAATTTTAAATTATATATATATATATATATATATATATATAAAATTTAATATATATATATATATATATAAAATTAAAATTATATATATATATATATTTTTTTTTTTTTTTTTTTTTTTTGAATGAAAAAAAAAAATTTTCCTCAAGGATAGCTGGTTGCTCTAGTTTAAATTTTTAAAATTTTACTATTTTTCATAACTTTATTGGGTTTTTCAACACCATTAAGCCCGTTGTGATTAGGTTTCCGACCCAGTGGATCCCTTTTATCAGAGTCGATGGATTCCGAACCCAAAATTCTTTTTGGGGAAACCCTTACGACAACCGCCAAAGTGGAAATTGGCCCGGGAAGGTCTGGACCGTTTACAATTTTTACTCCCATGATGTTGTCCCAAAATTTGAAAAGTAAGAACCCCTGTCCCGAGGACAATGTTTGGGAAATGGAAAGGGCCGATTGGGGTTCCTTTTGGTTTTTTTGAAGATTTTTTAAAGTTTCTTTTTAGAAAAGGGCCTTTTGCAAAGGAGAAGACCAAAAAGGGGGACTTTGTGTTTTGGAGTCATAACCCAAAGGGCAACCTACATGTACTTAAAACCAATTATTTCCCCAACGTGGTACACTATATTGGGGAAAAAACAACCCTTTTTGATACTTCTTAAATAAAACTGTGAAGCTGTGGAGTAAACTTTTTAAAAGCAAATAAAAGGGATTTTTGAGTTTGGGAAAAATGTTTGTACTATGTAAAAAAAATTGTTTGTAAAAAAAAGAATTTTTTAAAAAAGTCTCAAGTCCCAATATTTTTTCAAAAAGTCAATTTTTTTTCCCAAGCCCAAAAAATTTTCAAAACTTGTCTCAAGACAAAAAAATTTCAAAATAATTTTAATTAAAATATATATATATATATTTTTTAATTTAAAAATAATGAAAAAATTTTTTTCCAAATATCAAATTTTGAAAATTTTTTTACATGCTTTTAAAAAAAAAACCCCCTAAATTACCATACCTACCCGTGACAATGTCACTTTTAGCATTCCAAAATGTGACTACATTGTATCGATCCAGGGGGGATGAGATGCCCTCTCAATGGATACCTTGTCGTATATTATTTGTAAATCCCTTTTACCCCCTAAAAGAGGTGGAAGTTCGGCTGAGTTTTTAAAAAAATCTCAATACTTCCTCACCAAGATATCGTTTAAAAACTTGAAAGATTCGCCTTCCAAAAGTGGGGGCCGGCAGGGGAAGGGGGTTTTCGGGGAAAAAACTGTTTGGGTACCCGGGGCGAAAGGAAACTGGGAAAAATATCTCTTTCCTATTTTCCAACAGATCCCCTGCCGGGGCTGCGAAAAATTTCCCGGGGGGTTTCGTAGCTGGGTGGTCGAAATTTCGGGACCCTTTTTCCCAACGGGGGCCGGACTGTCAAAAGGGGGGCCTTATCATTTTTGCCCATTTTCCCAGAATTTTAGGCGCCTCACGTCGGAAGGGGAAAATCAACTGTACACCGAGCCTTGGCGTCCCCTTTCGGGCTAGCGGAAGCGGGACGGAAATTTTGGGGCAGCAGAGGGGGGGGACATCAAGGGGGGCCCCCCAGACCGGGGAAAGGGAGCAGCAGGGGATGGGGGGCCGAGGCCAAAAAAAGAAATGAGCGGTGGATGACGAGGAAAAAGAAATCTATAAAAAAAGGGGAGAGTCCGGAGAGGGGGGGAGACTGGATCTTTGAAGGGGCGGGTTCCCGGGCGTCCCCTTTAGCGATGGGTAACGGGGGCCCCCCTGAAATTTGGGGGTCTCCTGGCTGGGAAAACCAAGTACGGGGAAAAGAGTGCGAAAAAGACTCTAAATTGATAGTGAACTGTAATTTATAGGGAAAATACCCTTTTTTCTTTTAGATGAATTTCCTGTGAAATAAATAGTTGCCTTAAATTGGGTAGAGATCATTACAGCTATACTATTTATATATCTGGTGGCAGCGGGGTTTCATTTAAATGGAATAATTTCTGGAATTTTTCGCGGAAAGTAAAAGGATTAACTTCCCAATTAGGGGTGACGGACTCTTTTTTTGTGTGTGCGCGATATACGGGGGAAACTGCCCTGTCAAAATTTTGGACTGTTTTAAGTAGAGTTAAAGTTCGCCGGGGAAAAAAAAAGGGGGTGGGTCTACTTAGAAATGCTTCAAAAAACCAAAAAAATTTTGAAGGCCGCAGCACCCCATTTTTGCTAGAAGGGGAGAATCCTTTTTTTTTGAGATTATCTCGGAGCAGAGTAGAAATTTATTTATTTGTTAGCTTAGTATTTTTTTGGGAAAACCAAAGGGGAATTTTTGCTCGCGCTAAAGGGTTTTGTTTGCCTAGAGTCTAAAAAAGTTGTTTTAGTATGAAGGGTTTTTTTTCTTTATTTAATTTGTGAACGGGGGCCCCGAGTCCCTATTTTTATTTTATGATATTGATAGGGGCGTACGGTTGTAGTGTAAAAAAACTTTTTCCAATTTTTTCAAAAGTTACTTTAAGGTTTTTAGGCAATACCAATAGGATTGTTTTTTATTTTGGGTATAAATGCGATTTTTTCCTTTATGGTAACTCTTGTTTTAAAATTTTTTTGTGTATTATTGCATAGTTACTTCGGGGTATTTTAGTTGTACTAATAGGATTGTGTTGTTTGGTATATGTGTGTTCTCTTCGATTTATTGTAGTACTCTTGTTTAGTTGTTTATTATTGCATGATGACTTTCCTTTTAAGATTAAGAAAAGATGACTTGTTAGAGGTAGCAAGGGAATTAGGGGTGGAAGTCAACGGTGATCTAAGAAAAGTAGAAATTAAGGATAGAATTTTACAAAATGAGAATAATGATATAGAAACGATTAAAGCGGTGATGGAGGGAGTTTTAGAAGAAAAAGAAAGGGAAGAAAAAGAACGGGAAAGACTAACCAGGGCTCGAGAGTTTGAGGAGCGTAAGCAAATGAGAGAATTGGAGTTAGAACGACTGAGAGCTAAACTCAGAAAGAAGTTGAAAGAACAAGAGTTCAATAGGAATGCAGGTGATAAAAGAAACAATCCTACAAATGTCTGTTATTTGACAGGAAACCGTACCGGGGAATTTAGGGAACCGGTTAGCAAGTGTAAGCCGTTAATTAACGCGTTAGTTAATGAAAGAGTGGAGGACGCCACGTCGTGTGATTTCGAAAAGGAGAATTGTGACCCCCCCTATGAGATACACGAACGTTTTTCAACCGTCTGAAGTAATGGGGATAGTAACAGAAAAAAATAAAAGGTGTAAGATTGAGGAAGGAAAAAGAATAAATAGGGGTAGAATGAGTGATGGTAAAAGGGAAGGGGAGAGACCATTCGAAAGAAAAAACCCATTATTTGTTATTATTGCAATGAAGTCGGTCACATAAAACTCTCTTGCCCTAAACTTATAAAAAAACATGTTGAAACAGTGGCTAGTTTAAGAGTAAACTCGGAAAATGAGGACTCTTTTGAAAAATTTAAAGTTAGTTTTGAAATAAATGGCGTAGAGCGCCAATGTTTAAGAGATACCGGATCTATCATAGATTTGTGTGCGAGTAGTTGGATAGACGATAACAATTATTTGGGAGAGTATTTTTGGGTCAAAAGCCCATTGGTTGACGTATGCCATTGTCTACCTCTCGCAAAGGTAAAATTTAAGACCAAGGGAGGCGAGTTTTACACGAAGGCAGCAGTCAAAGCAAATAGCAGCTCAAGCGAACCTTACTTGTTGGGATATCGCACAGCTGAACTCGTTGAGTCAAGCATAAAGAGCGTGCTCATAATAAATACGACTGTAACTCAAAACGTTAGTGAAATAGTTCCTTTCGAGAAGGAAAAGGAGTTATGTTTAAACTCGAGGAGCGACTTTTCAATTGAAATCACGGATCCAGTTTTCAACGATAGAAATTCTATCGTTGAACCAACGATAGGGTTTCCGGCGTTTGTCGAAAAAAAGGAAGGGGACTCAGCTCAATTAAAGAACTCCGATTTTAGTTCAGAGCGAGAGAAGTGTAAAGCCCTCAATGTATTGGGGGAAAAAGCGAAATTAGGTTTAGACGAATGTTGTCAAACAAGGGAAGGAAAACTAGAGAGGCACACTGGAACGGAAGAAGGGGACGAATTCCGAAAACTAGGTGTGCCCTTGAAATTCACACTAGAATCTAACCAGTTGAGCCACCCGGGGAGTGACTCATTGGGAAGGTTTCAGGGAATTTTAAAACTCGCCTTGAAGGCTCTCTGCGCGGAAAAGGGGGGAAGACGAATCCTCTCAGCATTATTTGCGTTACGCACCGTTTCGCATGAAAACAAAGGTTTTAGCCCCTCCGAATGGGTGATAGCGAGGAAAATTAAGACCCCTCACACCCTGATTTACGAGAAGAGAATTGACGGGAGGAAATTTACCCGGGACGAAGGTTGTGAGAATGCGTTCGCGAAATTGACAGGTAGATTGGTTTCGGAACTTATTCTTTTCATCCCTGAGTTCTCGAGAAATTTTATTGTACAAATGGAAGAATGCCAACAAAAAAGGAAGACTTGGTACGATCGGAACTGCGGGGAAAGGAAATTTCTAAAAGGCGATCTGGTAATGGTAATGGCCACCTCCCTACGGAATAAAATGGATGTAAATTGGATCGGTCCGGGAAGGGTTTTAAGTAAAATTTCGGAGTCCATATCGGGTTCCAAGGCCATGTATAGATTAGCGCCTCCTAAATGGAATAACACTATAGAGTTTTTCCCTTTGCCGAATATAGAAGAAAATTGTGGAAAGGGTTGGCGCCGCACCATATGCGACGGTTTATGTAGATTAGAGTGATGCCTTTCAGTTTCTTCTTTTAAATTATTCTTTTTTCTGTGTGTGTGAATGTATGTCTGTGTTGTATGTGTAAAATTGATTAAGGTGTTTGTTATCAAATCTTTGAGCCTCTTGGTATGCAAAATAGAGATGGGATAAAAGTGGTAAAACACTCGCGGAGAATTGACAGTGGTATTTTAGTAATCTGTATATTTAACTTAATTGCTCTGCCCGAGGATGGTCTCACTGCATCAGGACCGCTCGCAGAGTTGCCAGTAGCGTGATGGAACTTCCTAGTGTCCCATGAAATGGACACTCGAAGGGGGGAGGCAGCTGTGACGAAGCATATCTCTTTCCCCTATTTTCCAACAGATCCCGTGCCGACAGAAGCTGCGAAAATTCCGGGAAGTTCCCAAAATTGCTGGGAAGGAATTTCGTAGCTGGGTGGTCGAGTTTCGGCACCCTTTTTGCCCAACTGACCGGACTGTCAAAAAGGGGCGCCTTATCATTGTGTGCCCATTTTCCCAGAACTCGGAGGCGCCGTCACGTCGGAGAACATACAACTGTACACCGAGCCTTGGCTTCTTTTCGGACTAGCGGAAGCGGGACAGTATTTGGCGCGGCAGAGGGGTGCGACATCAAGGGAGGCCGAGACCGGAAGGCAGCAGCAGGAGGACGGGGACTGAGGCCGACAAAGAAATGAGCGGTGGATGACGAGGAAAAAGAAATGCTATAAAAGGGGCGAGAGAGTCCGGAGAGGAGGGAGACTGGATCTTTGAAGGGAGCGGTTCGGACGTCCCTTGAGCGATAGCGATAACGAGCCCGCGAAGTACAGCGGTCTCCTGGCTGGGAAAACCCAGGTACGGAAGAGAGTGCGAAAGAGACTCTAAATTGATAGTGAACTGTAATTATAGATATACCCTTTTACTTATTATTTTGATGAATTTCCTGTGAAATAAATAGTTAGCCTAGAATTGAGTGAGATCATTACAAAACGTTTTTGATGTGTGGTTTGTTGAAAAACTACCTGAAATTGGACGGTTTGAAAAACATTGTCATTGGAGCCCTAGATCCGGCCACGTACATGTATCTGGATAAACGTATCCCCGATGTCATGCAATATGTCGGAAGAGATCACAATGTTGATCTACTGATAGAAAATGCGATGGAAACGATGAAAATTTTTGACGATGAAGAGAGTGAGGCGGGGGAAAACGGTGAAATGAATTAGTGTAACAAGTGAACTTTTTTGACAAAATGATGTATCTAAAAATGAAATGCATGTATGTAAAATGAAATGTATTTAATAAAAGTTTGATTTATAAATGTTTAGTCATTAATTGTATGTAGCCAAGTAATATCATATGATAGTCATAAACATTTAAAAATACTGCAGTTACTACAAAAATACTGCAGTTACTACAAAAAATACTGCAGTTACTACAAAAATACTGCAGTTACTACAAAAATACTGCAGTTACTACAAAAATACTGCATCGAAAAAAGAATTGTAGTTCAATGAACATTAAAAAGGAACTGTAGTTTCCTAAAAAGAATTACAAGTTTGTGCCGAACATCGAAAACAATTGATAATATCTGAAAAAAGTATTGTAAAAATTTTCCTAGGAAATTTGCAATACTCATACCTCCATAGTTCGTGTTTCTTTTAATACTTTAAGGTAAAACCCATTAAGGTATAGCGCAAAACACATTTTTTAACATGGTTAAAACTGGCAAGTGGGATAAAAAAGACTGCTCTCTAAAGGATCCATAGTATTTTTCATCGGGTAAAAGATTCCCCGAAAACAGCTTTAATAACATTGAAAACATTGTAGTTTAATAAACAGATCATATTGTAGTTTAAAAGACAGTAGTTTAATAAGAAGATATGAATAAAACACATAATACTAATGAAAAAATTTCAAACAAAATTGTTGGAAAAATTTCAAACAAAATTGTTGGGAAAATTTCAAACAAAATTGTTGGGAAAATTTCAAATAAAATTGTTGGGAAAATTTCAAACAAAATTGCTGAAAAAATTTCAAACAAAATTGCTGAAAAAATTTCAAACAAAATTTTTTAAAAAAAAAAATTTAAAATTTTTTTTTTCTCAAAAAATAAAATATATATAAAAAAATAAATAATATATATATATATATATATATATATATATATATATATATATATATATATATATATATATATATATATATATATATATTGGAGAAAAAAAAAAATTTCAAAAATTTTGTTTGAAATTTTTCACAATGTATTTTAACCTATTTGTTTGAACTTTTCGTAGTTTAGTTTATTATAAACAGTATATAGGTGGGTTGAATTCATTTATTTGGCCCCTTTGCTTCAAGTACAGAAAGTGTTTCTCAAACTTTCACTACTGGCGACCCAATTTTCAATCATAATTTTCATCGCGCCCCCAAAAAGTAATAATGTATTGAATGCAATAATAATGCACTTTGAGTATTAAATTTTGTATACGTTACTTTTAGTAATATATTTTTAAGCAAGTTATATATATATATATATATTTTTTAAATAATAGTTATAATGTTATGTTATTTTTCCTTTCTCTAATTTTTTAAATAGGAACAGATTGCAAAATGATATTTAATTAAAGATTTATTTCCTCATCATCCATTTCTAGAAGTACAAATATCATTAGAACTAGTAATATAAAAAATAAATTTTTAAGTCAATTCCTATACTTAGGCCAACAAAGAAAAATTTATTTTTAGTTACTTTATTAAATAGTTACAATTAATACAAATATGTAATACATATGACAGAATCACAATGTTAAGCTACAAAATAAAAAAGCAATTTTCCTTGCCAATTTTCATTTTCCTTTCTATATATGGCTTGGACTGTTTTTTTTTTGTGTGTTACTATTTATTCATTAATTAAATTTGATTAGTGCAAGAAAATAGTATAGTAAAGAAGAAACCACACACATTCTCAGAAATTTAAAAAAATAAAAGTATTTGAACTTGAATGAATGAATAAAAAGTATTTTATCTACGATTGAAAATTTGAACAAGATATATATGAGAGAGTGAAATTATAGTAGAAATTGAAAAATAGTCTACTTTATGTTGTGCTCTATCTATACATCACATCTGTCATTCTCACGAACGTCTGCGTAGTCAGGCCAAACTATCGGACGTCTGCGCAAAACATGTAATAATGCTGTACCTCGTACAATTCCAATCAGTCTTGGTCGATTCAATGCTTCTATAGCTCAAATCTATCCTGAATGTACATTTTATAATTTGCTCTTTAGTTGTAATTCACGGTATTTAATTTACTGCAGAAGATTGAAACAAAATAATGGATAAATTTTTAAGTCGTAAGCGAACATTCTACGATAATAAGGCATCAACAAGTGCACAGACGAGCATATTTCCCAAAAATTAAATCAAGGAAATATTCTCAAGAATACTTGAATTTTGGTTTACCATTACTGAAGTAAATGGATAGAAAAGCCCTGTGTTTTATTTGCTAAAAAAAATATTGGCGGCAGACAGTATGAAACCTAATAAACTTAAAAGACATTTCAGAAACGCTTCATGGTGATACATTAACAAATCTCGGGGTTCTTTGAATCAAATTAAAATCATATGAAAAACAAAAAAATTTTTTAAAAATTTTTGTCAGTGAATAAAAAAAGCTTTACTTACTTCTTACAAAGTATCATATAAAATAGCCAGATGAAAAAAGCCTCACACTATTGCCGAAGAGCTTATTTTGCCTGCAGCAATTGAGATTGTAAATTATGTTTGGAGACAATTTTGCCAAGAGTTGCAGTCCATACCTATCAAATGATACTGTTTCCCGTCGAATTGATGATATCGCTGAAGATGTAGAGCAACAGCTTTTCGGTAAGTTGCGCGATAAATTGTTTTCAATTCAGCTTGACGAGGCAACAGATAGCAATAAGATGCTCATTTCATTGCGTATGTTCGATTTTGGGATGGTATGTCAGCAGTGAAAACTATTTTTTGCAAACCAATAAAATTTAAAAAGCAATAGCATTATTTGATATTTTAAATAATTTATAAACGAGGCAAATATAGAGTGGAAAAATTGTGTCGGAATATGTACCGATGGCGCTCGTACAATGTCAGGAAGATTTAAAAGTATACAAGCACTTGTTAAAAAAAATCTCCACTGTGCATCTGGACACATTGCATGATCACGAGAAGCTCTGGCTTCAAGAAATGAGTCCTGGTCTGAATATTGTGCTAACGACAATTGTGACTGTAGTAAATTACATAAAATGAGACCCTAAAATCAAGAATCTTTTCTGGATTTTTGCAAAGACATGGGCGCAGTGCTTTTCATCATTGCTATTTTATTGCGAAGCAAGATGGTTAACGCGGGAAATTTTTGCAACGTGTTTATGAATTAGAAATGAAATTTCCATTTTCTAGAAGGGAACTTACCGGAAGCTGAGAAAATTTCGTGATGGTTTATTTCTGATGAAGTTGAGCTACTTAGTCGATTTTATTTGAGAAATTAAATATATTGAATCTTCAACTTCAAGGATCCAATGTACATATGTTTGACACGAGTGATAAAATTAATGCTTTTGTGAAAATTAAATTATGGGCCGAAATTTAAACAAAAACCTAGAAATGTTTGAAAATGCGGATAAATGTGTACAAACTTACAAAACTGAAGAACAACATGTGGAAGTTGTTTATAAAAATATTTAATATCATTTTGCTTATGTTGGCAAAAAGTTTAAAAAATTTTTTTGCTGAGGACAACTTGATAGCAAGTTACGAATGGGTTAGAATCCTTTTCAAAATACCCCAGAAGGGCTCTCAACTATCGAAGAAAAAAATTTTCTTTGATTTCACATCCAGTGGCGAATTAAAGACAATTTTGTAATAAAACTTCTTTCAATTTTGGGCAGAGTAGATGATGAATTTTTTTGCACTGAAAACAAAAGTATTTCGTATACTACTACCATTTTCAACATCGTACCTTTGTGAAACCGGATTTTCTGCGGTGGCTGCTTTGAAGACAAAGTATAGATCTCAGCTAAATATAGAAAAAGAACTTAGAGTGTCAATTTCTAATATTAAGCCTTCATTTGAAAACCTTTGCTCTGCAAGACAAGCCCATTAGTCACTAATAATAATTTAACGTTCTTAAATTAGTATTAATAAATTAGTTATAAATACATTGTGCAGTACTGATACATTTTATAAGTACACTTGGGTGAAATACCCGTTCTGTGATTATTTTTTAAAAAAAATAATACATTATTCTTGATATAATAGCTTAATTGTAAGGAGAGTAAAACTAAATGCACAACAATGTATACAAAAATATAAAATGATTTTTTAAATGAATGCTTCTATTATAAATAGTTTAAAACGAACTGTGTGTGTAATTTTAAGCCTCACAGAATTAGCATTTTTAAAATTTAATATTAAATAAGGAAAATGAATGTAAATTCTAAAGAAAAAATAAATTTTTTTTTTAATATTTAAAAACGGAAACCTTCCCAAAAAGTTTTAACCAGGGAGCAGGCGCCCAATCCACGTTAACGTTAATGATCACGCGGTGTGACTAAGTCACCCCAATCTTTTTTTTTAATTATTTTTTACTATACAGATAAAAATCACAATTCAGTGAATAATTTAATTAAAAGAAATACTTACCTACTTTCAAGGACTTTGTATTTTTCTTTGATATGATTTGAGAAAAAATCCAATAAAACTAAAGAAACTGTTCCAAATATGCGTGACCTTAATAAAGAACATAAATCACAAACACTTTTCATTAACAATACAAGAAAGTTATTTGCAAAGCAAAACTGTCATATTTGCTACATTATTGTAATTTTGCTGTTCTTTGATGATCTACAAATGGCATGAACCTTTTCTTGCATGTCTTTCAGCGAAGAGTTACTTTTGGCTTCATAGCTTTCTTGATAGAGTTCTTTAGGCAGCATTTGAAAATTTCTATTCACTCAAGTGTTTCATGTCTATCGCTTTACTCATATTTTTCTTTCCCCTATCGATTAGTATGCAATATTTCATCAGGTTCT
>BMAV01026834.1:142022-169280 GCA_019973955.1 Trichonephila inaurata madagascariensis | reverse complement strand
AATGAATAAAATTAAATTGATTTTATAGCAATATCACTTTCCTCAAAAGTTCTAAAATTTTTATCGCAGAAGAACAATGTATTTAAAATTCAATTTTTTCAAGTCAGAATTTTTTTTTTTTTTTTGATGTTTATGGAACAGGAGAGGAAATTTTCTTCATTTGTAACATGAAATCAAAACAACTCTAAGCAAGCCTTTATTCACCAAATATTGTTTAATTTTACTAATGGCAATAGGTCTATTGGCAATGTACACTATTATTTGCAAATATATACATAACAAACTGATCAAAATCAATAGTCACTCAATAATAATAATCAGGACATCCATCAAATAATGTTCCATATGCATAAATAAACATTATTCAACATTTCATTAAAAGTTTTACATAAAGCTGACGAAATATATTTTTTAACATGAAAAACATAGGATGAAAAAAGAATATTTAAGCAGAAAAGTGAAGTAAAAAAAAAATCATTTTACACCTGACACAATTTAAGCTTTTACATGGAAAGTTTTGACTCCCACATTTTTTCCTCTTAAAAACACTTTTTATTCAATTTTTCCTCACAGGAAACCCTCCCTACATGTTTTGTAACTTTAACAGAGACATTGAAACATTCCTTATCCTGCAGAATGTAAGGGGAAACATCTTAGAAAATCTTAAGTTAAAATTTTAAATAATTACCTAAAGGATATTCGACATCAGATGATGTAACAACTTTACACCCATGCATGAAGGGACAACAAATTGTTCGGATCAAGGGATAGGAAGAAAATAGGTAAATATAGGTTTAAATTTATACTAAATACTATTTCAAGGCTTTTAACTTTAAAAAATACACAAGTTCAATTCCTTACAAATTTAAAAGAAAGCAACATGTACTGTATATTTTTACTACAAAATTTACTTTTTCTCAGGCAAGTATATTTTCCAACTGAAAGCTAATAACATTAACATATGGAATTCTATGTTTCATACACTTTGAGAATCGTAAAATTTGAAATTTATTTTTTACCAATCAATACCTGAATAAAAAATTCAGATTTGAACATTAAAAATGTAATTTACAAATGTAAGTACTCTTATAATTAACTGATTTGAATATCTGAAATTAAAAGATAATGCACATATAGGAATTAAATTGCAAGTTTTTATGAAAAGGAAGGTGCATTTGTTGCTTCTGAATGAATATAATAATGTTAATTTGATATATGTATAGAATTAACCTTTTACTGGACAGTTCTAAAAAATTATTGTCTAAGGAAAAATGATTTCAGAATGCAAAGTACTCAAGTCAAAAAATTGTTTGATCCCTTTATTAATATTATACAGTTTGAGAAATAGAACACTTATTTAAAAGACTTACAATTGAAAAAGGATGTTTGTCACTGGTGCCTCAATAAGTTTTATTATGAATTAAATGTTTAAAAATATATAAGTAAACCAGTAAAAATAAATTATGCATGTGGCTTCACTAAAATTAACATTAATATGTGTGTGTGATTAAAACTACGAGCATGTCTGTCTAAAACTTTATACTGAGGAAAAAGTTCTCTAACAAATTACAAATATTTGTTACAGAACTTATTTAGAAATAATAAATTTTTACAAATATGTTTTCTTCAACAGTGCTGGTTTCATCAACTACATATTTTTGATTCAATTTAGTGTTCAATAGATGTCAGATAAGTGCTTATTTGCCAGATCATTTCATCCAAGTATGAATTCATACTTGGATAAGTAAATAAATAAAATCAGCAATAAAACATTAATTTCATACCAAAGAAATTTTATCTTCACTTCAAATGAAATATTTTTGTTTTGAAATTGAATATCATCTAATCTTTCAATATTCCCTACAATCATACAGCATAAAATAATATTATATGATTATTTATAAATCATATGGTGCATTGAAAACTGGGTTTATTAGATTAGTCTGCAGTATTTAGAACAAACAATGCAGGATGACTGAGATTCTTGAGAATACTTGAAAGACTTTAGGAAAAAAAAGTTTCCTAAATATCATTAACTTCTTCATCTCAAAAGTAAATGCACAACTTGCTTTGAATGGAAGAGACAATTTTAAGAGCTGAGGAAAAGTGAAATTACAAACATTATGAGCTAAAACCACTACAATTTCCTATACCTGTGTGTATGTATCTGTATAAATACAGTGTTATTGAAAATTCATTTTTAATATTGTAAAAATACTAATTTTTGAAAAATGATTATTATATATATAAATGACTATTTAGGTATGGTTATACAGACAAGATAAGTTAAATTGAAAAATGATACACATTTTTTTACATTACTATATTTCAACTATTTGAAATCCTAAATAATGTTTTGAGGCAAACTTTAGAAAAACATACATCAAAGAAGAGAAACCAGAATATTTAATTTCAGGAGGAGCACAGCATCATTTAGGAAAATGTATTTCTTAGTTATATTTGTATAACACTTGCACACTTTTTCTCAGTGGATATGTAACTAAAATTTAGGATGGAATCCTTCAGTTTTCTGGTAGAATATTTTTTTTAAATTTGAGAATTTAAAAACAAAAAATTAACTTAACATTGTATGATTACACAGATTGTGTGTGTAAACTAGATCTTTAACACAATATCTCCACCTTCAAAAATTGTTCCCACATACCTTTGATCCTAATGACTGCAATCAAAAAGGCAATGAAATTTCACAAATCAACTTCGATTTCCTTGGAATCTATAAGCAATCATATGTTTGATCTCTATATCCATAGCCACAATGGGGCACACCTTTAAATATACAAATAATATACATTAAAAAGCTACTTTCTTTTCAACTAGTAAATCTAAACATAAACATCTTGTTACTTTCTAATGTTGGTAGAAAGATTAGCATTATTTTATTCTTTCTGGTTGAAGCCTAGAAGTTTTAGCTGTAGTTTTTATGTAGTTTAAAAACTACAGCTAAAACTAAAAAAAATTTCTTTTCTAATAATTCCATTTCTAATTCGAGTTCAATTGTGTTAATGCACAAAAACTTAATTTGATTGTAAACCTTTCAGGGAAAAGGCAGACGTAACCAAGCCCTTTGAATAAACAACACTTGTTAAAATATCAACATTCTTAACAAAGCTATAAACTCAAAACTCGTCTAAGAAATTCCTACCATTGTAGAAAATAAGAAACCCAACAATCCCAAAAAAATCAGCTATCTTTCACAGCCCTTCAATAAAAGTTCTCAACAATTTTACACATCATATACATTAATTTTCAAGTTGCCAGTATATTTCCATTTCGAAGGTATCTGGAAATGATAACTATATGATTCTGTAGCTCATATTTTTAATTACTTTTGTAAATACGCATATTTACTCTCTCATATGAAACTTTTTACTTGCATTTTTTTTCAATGAATAAGTACACAGATGATATTCTTTTTCAGTTGAAACACAGATCCTTTTTTCTTAGTATTGTTTGAGAAACGTATTATTATACTTTGTATTATGGGGAAAGCATTTTTGTGAATATAAATAATTTTTCTCACATCAAATTATCCGTCCAAATGAAGTGGAAAACACATTTGAATTTCAAAGCAATAAGTAACTTCAACAGCCTATTGTTTGTACTTTAAATATTTTACTATACTGCATTATTAGCTTGAAAAAACACATTCCCATTGATAATTTGTTCACATCACCCTACATAATCATTTAAATAATTTGATTAATGATATAGCAGAGAAATTCAAAAGGTACAATAGAAAAATCTTTACACTCGAAAAAAAAAAAAAAAAAAGGTATACCAATTATAATTTTATGTGAAAATATATTTGCATTTCACATTATATATATTTTATGGGAGTATAATGAAAAACAAGGAGCATGATCTTGGAAAAAAAAAAGTAATTTAAAATTTATTTCAGAACATGAACATAAAAAATGGTACAGAAATAAAATTGAGCATACATGTTTGATAATTAAAGGGGTTTAATATGAGAATCATATTTAGATATGTTTTTTCGTGGGGGTGAGGAATATTTAATAGACAGTTGATTTAAAAAAAACCTCAAATACTCAGTTTTTAAAAATTCTCAATGATTATTAAATTTAAATCCTATGCTTATTAAAATGTAGAATCCTTATCAATTTAAGTAACAATCCATTTTTCATTGTCTTCATGTAACTAAAATGCTGCATTATTACCATCTAAATTGTGCCAGGTTAAAATAAATATTATGGTTCAGACCACCATAGCTGAAATGTTCCTACAGATGATACAACTCTTTTGTGAATTTGGAATTTTTATTTATCCACTTCAGGAGGTTTGGCTCAAGTTATTTAAAAGGGCAACAATCAATAGTAGCACCTAAAAAAGAATACATTTCATCAAGTAAGCATATATAAAGCTTATGAATACTAAATTAAAAATAAATAACATATTTCAGAACATTTCAAATAAATAAAAGAACTAATATTAAATGATGTTCAATGAGCCAAAGATTACAGACAAATACGATTTGAAATCAAAAAAATAATACTGTACAGCACATTCAAAACAGACCAATAAAATAAGATATTGATCTTTAAATTTTTCCAATAATGAAGTCTACAGGAGAAAAATATGTAAAATTGTTCATTTTTTAAACTTGTAAATGAAACCTTTAACCTGGGAGAGGTCAAGCTGGGCACAGTCACCCCAGACTCATGAAATCTTTATACTAAAAAACCTTATGTTTGTTACCAGTGACCTTGTGAGAATCCTCCAATATGACAGTTTTCATGGGAACTAAAATGTATTTGTCACATATTTCCCTCTTTTTTGGGAGAGGCAAATGTTTTTTAAAATCTTAAGGCATTTGGGTTGCATGAGTTCCCTGTGCAACCACTTTTGTTCCAAAATATTTTCTATGAACAGGCTACATTTTCCCCCAGTGAACAATTTAGTATTTGCGATTGCTGTGTTGTACGACTCGTTATGGTTCATAATTGCAAATGAACAGAATTTAAAAAAAAAAGAAATTGGCATTTATGATCTCTATTGGATGAAATTGTAACTTTGGAAAAAGAAATTGATCAAGCACAGGAAAAAACTGATGAAATAATGGATATTAAACATGATAGCCAAGATGAATGTGAAAAGTGATGATTATGAAACATTTGAGTCGAAAGGAAGATTTTCAAATGCTTCCTAAAGAACTCTATTAAAAAAGATAGGAAATTGCAAGTGTATCACAAGATACACTGTTCACTGTCAAAAAGATACAAGCAAGAAAAAGTTCAATATGCTATTTCTTGATCATATAAGGACAAAAAAACTACAATAATTTAAACAAAATATGACAGTTTTGCAAATATTATTCCTGTAATGTTAGTGTAAAGTGTCTGTGATTTGCGCCCTTTATAAAAGTCACCCACATTTGAACATTTTAGTTTAGTTTGATTAAAATTTTTCTCAAATTATCAAAGGAAAACTGAAAAGTTCTTTAAAAGTAGTTAAAAATATACTTGCTCTCTCTTATTAAATTATTCACTAGAATTGCGATTTTTATTGTGTATAATAAAAATAATTCTAAAAAAAGATTGGGGTGACTATGTCACCCTGCACAACCACTAATGTTAGTCTCGAGTGTGCAACTTTTCTTGGATTAAAAAGTGTTCACATATACAAAAAAAATGATTCTGCAATAACTTACAAATAATTAGGAGCAAAGCAAACAATTATGTGGGGAAGTCGCATTGTATTTTTTCACATTACTGGCTTAAAAGAACCAGTTTCATGCATCTTGTTGGATTAGAGATATGGTCTGGGATTTTTTTTTATTATTTTCTTGTCTTGAGTGGAAAAGAGAAGAGTATGGAAATTTTTATACCAATAAATTTCAGTACTGATGGGTATTATTTGAAAAAAAGAATTTCAAGCTGCCTAACAGAATTATGAAAGATTTGGATTTTGCTTGAAATAGCACTATGTGGCTACCTGCCCTTGTGCCTACCCTGCCCTTTCTTTAAGAGAATAATATTCCCTTACATAATGAGAAAAATCTTCTACAGTTTTAAAACTCATTTTTTATATGAGTACCTCTTTAAGTTGAAAAGTACTATAAATTTGTAACACTTGAGCCCTAGAAGTACTGGTATGAACTTTTCATGGTCATTGTCAGGTATACAAAATTATCTACTACAATGCTCGAAAAAATATACTTGCATTTTTTAAGAGAACTGTTAACAGTCATTGCATGACAAAATCTCCTTCTGATACTCGATATTTGAGATTCAACAATTCAATGGATCTTGTCTGACTTGGTCAGATCCAGGGGAATGCGCAACGACAACAGCAGGAGGAAAGTCTAGTAGTGGAACAAGAACATGTCCTTTGACATATAAGATACATTAATCGAAATCGCAAATTTCGTTATGCCATTTTAAGAATTGCTACTGTAATTGTACTGAAAGTCTATATCTTGGAGCATGTTGAGATAGAGAAATTAGTAATTTTCACCATTCACTCAAAAATAAAGAAAAATACAGATAATGTATTTCGGATCTTGTGACATTAGACTGGCAGTTTTGCAACAGTCATTAACACAAGTTTTGGGATTATAAAAAAAACAATCAAATATTTAACAAGTCTGAAAAATTTCTATTTTACACATTCATAGTCTAACATTAAAATTTAAAAATAATTACGTAGAATATCATTTAATAAACCTTTCATAAATAAATTTATTTATTTAAAAAAATAATTAAAGGAATTCAAAGAAAAATGTTTTTTGCGTGATTCAAACTCGGATCCAACCGCATTGAAGGCAGACAATTTATCAATCGAGCCACTGGGCCGGTGAAAGAAATTGAAACTTAATTGTATAAAAGCTAAGCATGAATTTCGAACGCTGTTTTCTCCAAATTGACTGGCCATTCGACGGAATTACATTAACGGTTGAACACCATAAAGGAGTACTTCTATTACAACAAGTCTCAACCCGAAATGAATTTCCTTAGTCGTGCCCTCTCCTTGTGAGTTATGGATAATTTCTATTTCCTTTTATCTATGACCAAGCCTCTTGCTTACATTCTACAATTAAAAAGCAAATTTGATATATTTGATTGATAAGATTTCCCGCTAAATTTATAGTAAATTGTTCTCCAGTACTTGAATTTCTTAGTGCAATCTGGTCCAAAGATTGAAGAGGTGGATTAGGACTGAGAGTGCCAAAGACTTAAAACTTTATGGAATTTGTACATATGTAAATATTTCTCTTTGTATAGGAGACCTATGATAATGTGAGTGTTTTTGTCTTTTTAATGTGTAATTTATTTATTTTTATGTATCATAGACTGTAAATTTGGAATGTGGAAAAAAAAAATTCAAATAAAGTATTTTTTATTATATTTTAAATTAGTGTTATTTGTCTGATATTGTTTACATCAGATTTTTAGTATTTTGAAATGTTTGTTCGGTTTTTAATTTAAAATCTGAAGTTTAAGCTTTTAAATAGAACTATATATTATAATTAAAACTATCGGATATTAAAATTAAATGTATTGTATGGTGAAATTGTCGAATCTGCCGCTATTCCGCCAAATTTAGAAAACGCTTATTTGGCGTGTTTTTGTCAAAAACGACTTCTCCTTCACTGAAGAACAAATTCAGAAGAGTTACCAGATTTAGCGCAATTATCGATTTGGCGAGAAAACACTTGGCGCGAAAAGCGGCCGATTCGACAAATCAACCCTCTGATTTTTTGCCACTTGTTTAACTTAATCTGATAATTTAGTAATAGTTTATATAATTTAAAGGAACTAATTTGATAACGGGGGTAATAGCGCCAAGTGCTGCTTGGCGTGATAAGGATCACGCCAAGTAGCGTTTCTTGCTGCTGGACTGAAATCCAATATGGCGGCCTAGCGGTAGTTTAATGATACACAATTTTAAAGAAATGTTTTGAAATACATTTAAATGTATTTCAAATAAAGGATATAGGAAGAGATTGATAATAACCTAGATCAATCAATAAATAATGATTAATATGTAATAAAAAGTAACATGTACTAATAATAGTATTATAAGCAGCATATAATAAGCTCATATTATTTTATCGTAATTTTATGTAATATTCATATAGTATGATTATATAACGGTTATTAGATACAATAATCATAACATAATTAAATAGTAATTATTAAAAAGAATAATCGTCGAATTGTAAAAAAATAAAAATAATGCATAAGAGAACTCGTAATACAGAACTATAAATAAATAACATAAGAATAGCTATAAATAAACAACAAAAATAGTTATAAATGAATAAGATAATAATTATAATTAAATAATAAAAATTATAATTAAATAACAATATTAATTATAAATAAATAACAAAGTATGTAGTAATATTTATAAATAAATAACAAAGTATGTAGTAATATTTATAAATAAATGCTAAAAGAAACAATTATAAGTAACGAATATTATATGATTATTACACATAGTAATAATTGCATTTTTTTTCATTATGAATAAAATAATTACATAATGTATGTTAAAATTAATTTAGAATATCAATTACAAAGTAGTGAAAGCATGCAATATGAAACTTGCACTGTAAGTTCCTTCAACGAATTTCATCGAAGAACGTAAAAAAAACATTTTTAAAACGAAAATAAATTATTTATAGCGATAATTAAAAGCACAACACTTATTCTTTTAAGAAAAAAATATTCTAGAACTCACTCATTTTAGAAATATCCATATTCGAAAGCAGCCCATAATTAAACAGAAGACGCAAATAGAAAAATTAAACCGAAAATGGTTAAATTTTTAAAGATATCGTCTGAAATTAAAGGGTTATAGCGGGAAAAAACGAATAAAAGTTATTTCTAATATACGTTATCCCCATGGCAACCACATCGACAGACGATGAAAATATTAAGGTAACCATATTGTAATATTATCGCCCATCTTGGCGAACATAAACAACAGCTTGGCGCTACTACCCCCGATATCAAATTAGCACGTTTCATCTTCATAAAATATTTACATCGAACTAATGCAATACAATATTTACACAAAATAACTTTTTACTCTTCAAGCACAAATATTCTAATACTTTTTAATCGGAATTTTGTTGCCGATAAGGTGGGATAACAGGTATAAACAAATTTCATTGAATATTGTGAAAATTTAGAATTTTAATGATATGGTGAGGTAAATTTTTGATCCTTTCGAACTATTTAGTATTTTGAATTATAAGTTTTCCAAACAGTTTTATCTTAAAAAGTAAAACATCTAATGAATAAATTTAACTACATAAAGTTTACTAATGTACCAAATGCACACTAATACTTGTAAATCAGTTAAATTACATCAATTGTACTAATTTATAAAATGAGAATCTCAAAGAAAATATTAACATAAAAAAGAAACTGCTACACACACACGTATATATGCACGTTTTTTCTTTTTGAAATACATAAAATTTTAGTAAATAATTTTGGAATGTATCCTTAATTTTGACCACTTATATAATATATAATTTAAATTGTATGATGTATATATACTTTTATGATATTTTCTAAAAGATTTAGAGTTGTTTAATTTCATGCAAGTTACTTTCCTTAAAAAAATTCAAAATATAAGTTTCAAGGCTACTTATGCAAATAATTGTTACGTTTTTTTTCTTTTTTCTTCCACTATTAATAACTCTTGACATATAATACATACCTCTGTAACCTTTCTCACCGAACGCTAAACACAATGAATTGTGATAACCTTTTGGTCTGTTGTATGCAAGGACCCATATACAGCTGCTAACACAGAATTACTCATCAATAGTTCATTCAAAAGATTATTTTTTATGAATCCCCCCCCCCTTTTCCTTAGAAACTATTGAATAGCTGGCATGTGCTACCCCATGATTAAATATCCTAGCCCTAGAAATTCATTTAATATTTTCAACTATGTTAGAAAATGGAATTTCAACCACAGTATCCAAATTAATTTAACAATCCTACCGGTATATGTCAAATTTAAACTTTCAGTTACTGCTTTTTATCTGATGGTACTGTTATTGGAAAATAAATGACAAAAACTGAATGTTTGACAATATATTTAGATATCAACGAGAAAGATAACACATTGAAGTTGATAGTTATTTGAAGAGATTGTCAAACTTAGTTGAATAATATGCAAGAAGTTATCGATATACTTTTAATTATTTTAGAATTGCATAAGTAGGTAACAATATATGTAGAGAGAAATATATATGCTTCAAAATTTCTGAATTGATTTTTAATTCATGTCACACTCTGAAGCTACACAAAAGCAAGCAATGAAACTCGTAATTTTGAACCACAAGAGGGCGGATATACTTAAAATATATATTCTTATTATGAACGTACAGGTACTGCTGGTTCATGAGTATTTTAAAATTTTTGATTCCTTCCGGAAAACTTCAATCGGCCTTTGATGGACAGGTGAATGCTATCTGGATTACCCTAAGATCTTTGAGGATAGCTTTGCCAGAGTAGTAATTTTTTCTCACTCAAAAGCAGCCAGTGACGTAACGTACACCCCCATTGCGGGGGTCTCAGGATTCTAGGGAGCCCAAAGCCTGACTGACGCCAAGCAAGTATCCTTTGTAAGACACGGCTTGGGAGCAAAAACCTGACTTTGCACTGGGCCCTAGCCTCTGCCTTTGGTGTGGAATAAATTACTTTGAACCAAGCATATTTTTACAGTTTCTCCTGAAACACACACATCTATAATTATCATATATAATATTTGGCTGCCACTAATTATAAGTACACAGTTTTCAACAGCACCTGTTTATTTAAATATAATGTAGTGATGTTTTTTATCATTTTCAAAACGAATGAATCAGTAAAAATATGTGTTTCATACAATTTTTTCAATTTAACATCTGAAAGCTAATGCAGATTTGGAAATATCTCCCACCACACCAATATTTTAAAGCATATTCTTTTAACAATAGATAAAATAACTTGCATATATCTAAAATCTGATTATTAGACTAAATTCTTTCGATTCTAGAGATGAAAACCCCGATTCTCTCAACTTCCTGAACATTCCACTGAGGTTTCGTCGCTCAGCTTCATAGAACACATGCAGCAACCTTCACTGTACGAAATAATTGGTGGGATTGAAATTTCGACCCAGTATTGGAATTTAACATGGAACTATTGATTGAAAAACAGTTATCACATGTAAAAATGCTATCATTTCAAAAAGAATTTTGGTGCAACTTCACAAGATATGGTCCAAGTCATTTGAACAATTACAAGAGCTTCAATTTGCATTGTTTGATAAATTGAATTTTTGTAGAAGTCTTAGAGTAATGATAATTTTGCTAAAGATTCGAGTATACAGAATTTCTTCTATTTATTGTCCATTTAGAGATGGTGCCAATGTTGGAAATATTGATCAGATTTTCAAAATATTTGCTTGAATAGAAATTAGTTCTTTAAGAGTTGAGCTGTATACTTCCTGTTCATATTGATTTAGGATTTCGATGACAAATAGTTGAAGATGTAAAATAATTCTGATACAAATGTAAAAATTGATACGATTAGTATCCCCTATTTTATAAACGAACGTACTACCCTTTTTTAAATGACATATTTTTATATGTTAAGAGAGGTATTTTAAAAATACCATGCTACTATTTTTGTATCTTTGATTAGTTTTATAAATTAGTAAAGGAGGGAAAAAACTGAAAGTTGATGGTGCTCTAAAGCAATTAACAAGGATAGGTTTAATTTATATAAATTTCTGTTGCATCACCTACACACAGGTAAAAGAAATGAGAATCTGGCAACGAGCTCATCTGTGTCCTTTGCTTCCCATCTAAAAATGGCAGATTTTCGTGTAGATTTTACCCTTTCTGAAAATACCTTAAAGCTTATTTTTAAACAATCTTTGTAACTGAGCCACGCCCATTTGAGTGGCGAAAATTGTACGCAAAGTACTTCGTTTTTGCTTGTAAATTGACCCGTTTATTTTAAATTTCCTAGCCGATGAGAAATCTCACTGTATTTATTTAAATACAGCCAATCAGGACACTCTCTCCCAGCCAGGCCCTTCCAGATCAGGCCACATGCACATTTTCGATATGGGATGGAGGAACGCTTCGCTTTCCATTTCCCAGAGACGTCAGCGTCATTTATTTAAATAAATTTATCTCAAAATGTAAATTTTGATGTTCGAGATGTACCTTTTCTGAGAAACTACTGTTCGAAGGTAGGTAAATTTTTTATGATATATTTATAAGGATGGGTAATATACACTGAAATTAGCTTTTTGTAAAAAACTGAAAAATTCATTTTTCACAAATTTTTTATGTGAAAAATGGGTCAAATTTCACTGTTTGATAAAATATTTTATAAATTATGAAAAAATACAAAATTAGCCAAAAGCTCATACCAGTTATAATGAGAAATGTGTGCTTTAATTGTATTAAAAATTTCAAGCATGTACATATAACAGATTTTGATAAATGTTACATCGAAAACAGCCAATTTAACATTGTTGGTATAGAGGTTTCTGACTCCTCTTAATCTTTAAAACTTATGATGCTTTCGCACCTATTTTTCGTGAGTTTACTATCATTGTTTTCTGAAACATTTCTTAACTATAAATCAATTTATGTGATCGCATCGTTCAAAGCTGTTTGCAGTTCTGTGGGCAGAATAGATGAGGATTGTAGAGTACATTTTCTAAGTTGTATCTCCTGATCAGGTTATTTAATTTGTAATAAATCGTTATGAATAATCTCTCTATATATAAATGTTGTGTTGGTTTGTGTATGCTCGCATAACTCAAAAAGTTTTGCATGGATTTATCTGAAATTTTGACAAAACGTTGCATTTGACACCAGTCAGGATCTTATGTACTTTTTATTTCGAAATTTCTTCTAAATTTTTTTAATTTAATTTTTAAGTGTTTTTTTGTTATGACGTCATACGATGTCACGATTCTCTCTGAATGCGAAAATTCAAACTTTACACATATTTATTTCCGAAATTATGTATATTTCTACTATGCTTATGTTTGTTGGTTGTCATATTTATCTATTTTTTTGTTCTTTGATACGTATTTGGGATTATTTTTCGAAAAAATCAGTTTTTAAAAATGATTCTTTCAACAACTCAAATTTTGTTTTGTAGATTGGCAACAATCGTATAGCATTATCGCGGGATGTTTATAATTTTGCTTAAATTCTACATCGTGTTTTTTCTGTAATTTTTAAGCTAAATTTATTTTTCTTTATCAAGCGAAAATGAAATTTACATAATTGACTTCTGTACGCTGCTTATTTTTCTACCAAATAGTTTCCGTTAATCATTTACCTGAAATAAAAAGACGTAGCCAAATGCCGCGATATAACATTCAATGTTTGGAAACAATATTTTTTTCCCACTTGGAAACATTTTAATTTCACGAAATAAATCGACGGAGCTTTTAATAAGAATGTTTTTTCTCTGTTTTAGACAACTTTTTAAATTTCATTTGATTCTTACGTATTATCGCAACAATCGCCAACTTTCATGATAACTCGCAAAGTTGGCCATTCCATTTTCGCAGATGTCGTACGCGCGAAATTGGTAATCATGTGCTTCGTTTTATACAGTGTCGCCAATAGGTTGCGATAATACGTAAGTACCTTTCATTTGATGTTACTATTGAAATACAAATGGTAAAACTAAGATTTTCTGATTTTGAGTCATCAAAATATTGCACCTTATTTTGTTTTTGATTGCTTTATAAGATTATAACTTTCTTAAACAGATTCCATTAGTAATTTGTTAAAAAAATACTTGAAGTTATTATGGTTTGCTTTTATCAGGGACATAGAGCAACCGCTGTATCAATGATGCAGGGACCCCAACGAATGTTATTACAGTTCCACTTACATGGTGCTCATATCTGAAAAAGGGCCTCTAAAGGAATTCGGATGCAAGGCTCAGAGCTGTTTTGTAATTTCATGTGTTTTTGTTTTAACCTGCATTTTAACTGCAGTCAATCGGCTTCAGTACATAAAATTGTATTGCAGAAACTCGAACTTAGGTCATCATACTGGCCAGTCAAACGCAGTGCGAGGAGTAGTTGCTCATCAAATCAGTGAATGAGCAAAACAGACAGATGGCTCAAATACATGTTGAGGAAGCAGGTGGTCGTAAGATTGTAATTATTTTTTCAAATTATACTTTTGAAATGATAAAGATAGTTCAGCTCTTTTTATGTCAATTAGTGTTGGTATTGTATATCATTTTTAAATTTATTTTTAAACTCGGGATATTTACTTTGGATAATTTTTATGTGTAAAATACTCATTTTAATTCTGTACACTATGGATGTGTTTGGGATGATTTCAAAATCTCTTCACAAATGAGTAGCGTACCGATTAAAATCTCTCTTCCACCTATTTTATCCTTCTCCAATGAATCTAAATTAAATTAATATATAGTTGTTGTTTTTTTTGTCGGCCATTTACCTAAAATCAAAAGACATCGCCAAATACTGCAATTTGCATTCAATAAGGAAAAACCATTCTATGCCTGTTTGTGCACAATAATACTTTTTTGCACTTGGTAGTGAATTTTTCGACGAAATAGTTATTGAAGTTTCTAATAGTTGGGGCAATAACATTATAGACTCACAAAATACCTATTTTGTGTGATTTCAGAATTTTATTAGGTGTTATTGTGCAATACAAATGGGAAAATTAAGATTTTCTGATGTATATTTTGTGTTTGTTTTGATATTTATGTATTGCAACCATATTGGCAACATTAGCACTTAATTGCCAATTCACCGCATATGACTTGAACAAAATCGGGGTTGATATAGTTGCAACAGTACCCAATACCTTTGTTTGCAACTTTTTTTGGTGATTTCATCAAAATATTGATAATTTGTTGTTTATAATTGGTTTTTGATAGCTTTTTATCATTTAAGTTTGTTATAGCTAGCTGTACCCAACCATGTTTTCCTGTGGCTAAGTCTGGTTAAAAAGAAAGAAGAGAGAAAGCACACATTTCTGATACCGTTAACTGCTTGCACTTGAGGTATAATTTTTTTCATAAAAAAAAATATGGAAATATACATTAACAAAACTTTTCTGAACAGATTTCATTTGTAATTTGTTAACAGAATACTCCTAAGTTATAGTTTTTTTGTCATGTTATGAATCTAAAATTATTTTCATTGTCTTTATAAGGGAGGTGCCAAGTTTGAAAATAAATTTAAAATTACTATTCTTGAGGTCAAAGGGTTAATTTTGCAATGCTTATGGGTAGACATTTTGTGTTGCTTCATTGTCTGTTTAGGTACAGAAATTATGCCTACTTTTTTAAATGTGCCTACTTTAGAGCAGTAGTAGCCATTTTTGAACACTTCACGAACCACTTATTGTATAACTTTATAATTTTGCTGTTCACTAATAGGATTGATCTCTATGTAGTGGACCACTAATAGCTATATTTATGTCTTTATTTAGTCTTCCATACCTCTGAAAATAAGCTTCATGTAAAGCAACAATCAACGGATTGAAGTGTTTTGTCACCAATTTTCCAAAAATTGGTTGAGGTTACCAAAAGTCCCTACCCTCAGGAATTTTGTTTTTTCGTTTAGTTATTTCTGTAACTAAAAGCTTTTAGTAAAGAATAATCCATGTTCCATAATATGTTATTTTGCTGTTCATCTTTTTTTAAACTGAATCTTCATAGAAGTATAAATAATGTCCCAATTTTTCTGCATACCATCCGAAATTTCTCGTGCATCACTAATTGGTGACTGCTGCTCTGTTACTCATCAGTAATTATGTATTAGCATCACTGTAACAGAATTGGTTCCATGTGTATCGCACCTTAATATCTAAACAACAAAGATTCAAACATTTTTTTTATGAAAAAAGAAATGGATGGAAAATGGTGCAATTTGCATGGCGGTAATTTGGCTGCGGTGATGCTAATATTTAAGTACACAGATAACAAATAATTGTCCATGTGAAAAACAGTCTGTGTTTAGATATAAGCCACTCTGTTTTAAAGATATACCCTTAACTTTGTTGATAACAATTGCTAATGCTAATCGAATTGTAAATTACAGAAATACTCCATCATTATCAACACTTTGTCGTAGATTTCTGCTGCAAAATCCATGTTTATATTGGAATTTTCCTGGCGTATTTGATAGAAAATATCTTCAGCCTCTCATTGCTTGGATTTCAGCTGTATCAATTGATGCACGTTTGAAGTTAAATATTTCATTAGCATTTTATTTTTTCCTTTTTGTTCCTGATTTTTCTTTTTTTTTTAATCTTTTGAAATTTTATATGTTTTTGTTTTAATTTTCTTTTCAAGTGCAGTTTTAAGTTTTTAAGAAATTTTATATGCTTTGTTTGAATTTTTGGTTCAGTCCTAGGAGAGCCCACACCCTTGGCGACAATACAAAAAAGCGCCAAGCCAGAACGAGATGGCGCCAAGCGAAACCGACAATGGCGGCAAGTTAATATAGCGGGATAAGGTGGATGCGTAATGAAAATATATGTAAACAATACAGAAATTAAACATTTAAGATAAAAAAAATATATAAAAACAGCACTTACTTTCTTACTGCTGATCTTTTCCGAGTGGAGTGTACAGCATAACAATAGATTTTAAAAAAGTCTTGAAGGTCTCATCGCTAAGTGAATGATCGTGTGAGCGCCACCATTTTTACTCTGCGAGGTAATGGTCGAACATACCTTCGGCAAGGCTGGTGCAATTTCGAAGAAAGCGTTTTACTGTTGACCATTTACATCATGCCGATCGTTACATTTAGGACATAACTCTAAGCAATCAATTCTTCCTTCATACACTATTCAATCAATTCTTTCTAACCTTTCGCATTCTACAAAGTAAAAAATTCTAAGATATATTCCTTCACACATGCAATCATTCCAGCCCGGTTCCCCCAAACAAAATGAAATTCGAAATGCCCGCCGACAAAATACGAAATTTCCAGAAATAGTTAGGTTTACCATATCTAGTGTATCAAAGTAGGTTACCAAGATGGCACAATTATCGCCAATCCCAAATAATTCACGCCAAGGGTGTGGGCTCTCCTAGGACTGAACCAAAGATCATACCTGCAATGCAAAAGTTTTAACATTCTGAAAACATATGCTTTCGGTTAAACAAGACTGAGCCACAGCAACGCGTGGCAGGGTACAGCTAGTTAATTTATAACTTTTATTCAAGTTTTCTTTTTCCTACAAAATTTCTTAGAAAAATATGTTTGTTTCATTTTTCAAACATGCGATTGATACCTGTGAAAAAAGTAGAAAAAAAGTACATTCACATTTTTTCTGTTGATCTATTCAATTCTAAAATCTAGTGGTGTAAGATTTCCATATCCTTCCCTTCCTCACACAAAATAAGGAAGTAGGAAATATCCTAGACCGACTAATCCAAGAAGCCACGCCAAACAGGTAGTGATGATAAGCCGGGGAAAATGCAATAGTACTTTCCCGTATAATTCTTTGCTTTGTTCTGAATCATTGGTAGGTGCTAGTTTGATATCGGGGGTAATAGCGCCATGTTTTTGTTTATGTTCGCCAAGATAAGCGATAACATTACAATATGGTTACCTTAATATTTTTATTGTCCGTTGATGTGGTTGCCATGGGGATAACGTATGTTAGAAATAACTTTTATTGTTTTTTTTCCCGCTGTTACCCTATTAATTTCAGACGATTTTCATAAAAATTTCTAATTTCTGTAAAAATTTAACCAGATTCAGTGTAATTTTTCTATTGTTCACGTCTTCTGTTTAATTCTCTGCTATTTTCGAATATGGATATTTCTAAAATGAGTGAGTACTAGAATTTTTTTCTCTTAGAGGAATAAGTGTTGTGCTTTTAATTATCACTATAAATCATTTTATTTTACGTTTTAAAAATGTTTTTTTTACGTTCTTTATTTGACGAAATTCGTTGAAGGAACTTGCAAGCGCTTTCAGTATTTTGTAATAAGAATTCTTAATTAATTTTAACATACATTATGTAATTATTTTATTCATAATGTAATACAAAAATGGAATTATTACTATGTGTAATAATCATGTAATATTTGTTATTTATAATTGTTTCTTTTAAGATTTATTTATAAATATTATTACATATTTTGTTATTTATTTGTAATATTTATTTTTAATTATTGTTATTTATTTATAACTATTTTTGTTGTTTATTTATAACTATTCTTATGTTACTTATTTATAATTGTGTAATACGAGTAATCTTATGCATTATTTTTATTTTTTTACAATTCGACGAATATTCTATTTTATAATTACTGTTAAATTAAATTATATGATTATTATTTCTGATAACTTTTATTAAATTGTACTCTATGAATATATCATTTTATAATTACGATAAAATAATATAAGATTATTATATGCTGCTTATAATACTATTATTACTACATGTTACTTTTTATTACATATTATTGATGTTCTTTATTGATTGATCTAGGTTATTCTCAATCTCTTCCTATATCCTTTATTTGAAATACATTTCAATGTATTTCAAAACAATCCTTTAAAATTATTGTGTATCATTAAATTACCACTAGGCCGCCATATTGGATTCCAATCCAGCAACAAGAAGCGCTGCTTGGCGCTATTGCCCCCGATATCAAATTAGTTCCAGGTACTAATAAGTTTTATATATTTTTTGTGGAATCAAATGTACTGTCCTCTCTCTCTTAATTTGTTGTCTTCTTGAAACTAACTTACGCCCACCTTCCTAAAGTGAATGAAATAATCAAAATATTGGCAGAAAAGTGGATTAATCTCAAAGTTCTTTTGAGTTGTGATGGCTTGAACTGAAAGTGGTGAAACAGCCCATAAGAGCCAAGGCCTACTGTGCCTATCTTTGTCTACGTGACCAAAGCTATCTAGAAGAGAGAAAGCCCTGACACTGGACTGACTTGAAACTGGTCACGTGACTAAAAGAGGGACGAATTTGGCGGTAAAAACGATTACATTCCTACTTCCATCTTATATGCTGACAAAGTTGATAGGATATCCCACGTGTAATTATATTCATTACTCGGGATAAATTGACTGGATTTTCTGCAAAAAGGATTAATCAGGATTTCTTTATTAAGCAAAAAAGAAAAAGGTACGATATTTGTATTATTCTTGTCATTGAATTTTTATTCTTTTGAGTCTTGAGAACACGATATAATAAACTGACGCATATATGCCAACATCCTTGATTATTTGTAAAAAAAGATATTTTGTTTTATAAGAGAAATTAGTGCTTAAATGTAAAATTAGTGTTTTGTTTATTCTGTCAAATCTTAATTAACTGAAAAATATTATTAATAACTTAACCTAAAGCTGTACACATTTCATAATAATGCCTCGTTACTGTTGTGTACCAAATTGTTCCTCTAATAAACCGGGCAGCCGTAAGTTTCTGTTTCGTTTCCCAAAAGATGAACAGTTGTTACAAACTTGGAAAAGGAAAATTCCTAGGGATTTTAAAAATACTAACAATAGTGTAGTGTGTGCATTACATATAAACATTTCCCTGAATCTTTCATTGTGAGAAAAGATAAAATTACAGACAAGACTGGTATCGTTGTAGAAATACCTAGAGTGTATCCAAAATTATCAGAGAATGCATATCCTTGCATTTTCGCTGGTTGTCCATCCTACTTGAATGAAAAAATTAAAGAACGCTCGGTGACAATTCAACGAAAGGAAAAAATGAAACAATTAGACGAACAACTGTTTACTAATTTCATTAAGAAAGACGAAATTACCAGTTTTGAATGTTTAAAAGAAAATCTGCTAATGCGAGAAAATCCCATATCTGATTTCTTATCTAAAAGCAATGTTCTAAAACATGATTGTGAAAGTTGCATAACATTTCTTTTTATGAATTGCGAAAATTGTCCTTCCATTTTAAAATCCCTGAAAATAAATACAGATCTCTCTATTGTTTTATTTAATAATAATCTTGAATTAAATATACCTTCTGTTGGAAAAATTCTTAATAATCCTCCTAGGTTAACATATTTCAGCGAATTGTTAAATATTCTTAATACAGTAAATGTCTTTGAAGAAATCTCTTCCATTAATTCTGTTCCTCATCATGTTATGGCTATTCAATCATGGGAAAAGTATATTGAAAACTGTAATGCTGAAAATTTCGAGGCAACAAATTTTATTTTAGAGCAAATGAAATTATTAAATTTGAATAAACATAGCCGTAAGTATAGCAGTAATTTAATGGTTTTTTCTTTCTGCATGTACATTAAATCTACCACATGTTATTCCTATGTAAGAGATAAGGGGAATATAATTCTTCCAAGTGTGAGACAATTACAGAGAGTTACATCTGGATTAAATGTTACTCCAGGTTTGTCAACTCTGGCTAATGAAAATTATCTACGAGGTAGGTGTAAAGAACTGAAAGACCATGAGAAACAGGTAATATTACAAATTGATGAAATTTTCATCAAATCAGTGATTACATATAAATGTAATAAAATAATTGGATTTACTAGGAAAGAGGAGAAGCAGCTACTACGATTCAATGTTTTCTATACTCTTCTTTATTGAGTAAAAATAAAGAAATAGTATCATTGAATCCTGTAAAGAACATGAATGCTGAAGACTTGCATTCTATGACTTTAGAAATTTTATCACTAATGGAAAAAGTAGGTTTTTCAGTTGTTTGCATTGTAAGTGATAATAACAGCGTAAATAGAAATTGTTTTTCTAAATTGTGTAATGGTACCATAAAGAGTGTTATTCAGAATCCAACTAATAATGCAAAAAAATTACATCTTAGTTTTGATTCAGTACATCTTATCAAATCTATACGAAATAATTGGTTAAATCAGAAAGATGCTGATTCTTCTTTAATGTATCTTGATCCTTCAGAATTTTCTCTCAAATCCGAAAAGCATCTTTTTCATCATTATTTAAAATGTATAACGAAGAAATGAACATTATTGTTAAATTAGCTCCTAAATTATGTTTAAAAGCTTTAAAACCAACAAATTTTGAGAAACAAAATGTTAAATTAGTTTTAAAAATTTTTGAAGAAAGCAATGTGTGACTGCACTTAATATATTAAAAGATAAATTAGGCTACCCAGAAATGTTTAGGGACACTGCAATATTCATCAAACATATTTTAGATTTCTGGCAAATAATGAATATTAAAAGTCCAACTAAGGGTCAAAATCTTAAATTGAAAATCAGTGTTCCTTTTTCATCAATGGATGATGATAGATTCACTTTTTTTCAAAATTTGTTCTGTGGCTGGACTGCTGGAAAAATTTAAAACAAAATAAACGAGAAGGCTGTTTAAGCGAGGAAACATTTTTTGCTTTGAGGCATACGGTAAATACCATCCCAGAACTAATAAAGTATCTTTTGATGGAGCAGAATTTCAAATATGTTTTAACTGGAAAGTTCCGAACTGATAATTTAGAAGCCAGATTTGGGCAATACAGACAAATGTCCGGAACAAATTATCATGTCACTCTCCAGGAAATTTTGCAAGCTGAAAAAAAGTTGCGCATTTAAAGTGTGTTAACTTTGCACTCAGATAAATATGGTACTATTTCACCAAAAAATTTAATTTCAAATCATTCAGGTGAGATATTTCATGTTAAAGTAGATATTGCAGATTTCAACGAAATATTAAAGATTAGAAATAAACCAGATGATATTTCAATAGAAGAGTATCAAGCTTTAATGTATATAGCGGGATATATATATATATTGTGTGCATAATATAAAATTCGAATGCTCTGATTGCAAGCATACATTTGTTTTAGATAAGCAGATTAATTTCGACTCGGAAAATATCGAAGGGACAAAATATTTGAGACTTCTGGATAGAGGAGGTTTAAAAATGCCCACAGATATTGTTATGAAAGTCATTTCAACGCAATATTTCATTTTTAATTTGTTAATATCGAAAACATTCGAATCGAAGTTTCTTAAAGTTGATTTCGAATTATCTTGCTTTACAAGCATAACAGAAGCGTATCTGGAATTACACGAGTTGTGGAATGTCTTGCATTCGTTTCATTCACTTTGTGTAAATTGTAACATTCCTGCATTTTCATATTTTAAAAAAGTATTCGTTATACATTTGGGAACATATGCTTAAATAATTATTCAAAAAAGTGCAGTGAAGAAATTTTAACCGTGAAGGATAACCGAAAAATGAAGAAATTTAAGGCCAAATAAATTAATGTTTGCTTTTTATATTTTTCTGTTTTATTTATTTAAATATTCAATTATCAATTCGTATTTATTCATTGTGCATGTATATCCTTGTAATTTTTTTATACTACATACATTTTATGAACGTGTGTAATTGTTCATATAACTATTATTTGAAGAAAAATTATTTATTTATTTACGATATTCTTTTAAATTATTTTCATAAAGATTTTAGCATTCAAAGTATGTAAAATGTTATTTTTTTAATTTCAAAACTTTTGTTTGTGATTTTTAGATATTTTTACCATAGCATAATATTGAATTTTAATGCATATGCATAAAAATAATGTAGTTAATAGTTTAAATAATATCATCACAAATGCAAATTATTCAAAATTTGAAACTAATCAGTACGTTGCCTCATTAATGATATATTCCATGAAAAGTTTTTTTTTTCTGATTATTTATAGGTAAGTGTATTTACTAATGTATATATATTTTTAACATCCTATATTTGCTATGTAATTATTATGGTGTCTAAACTGTTCATGTCATATGCATTTTTTATGTAATAATATGCCTGAAATACTTTACTTTTCCTATTTCCTTTTTTATTTTATTGGATTGAAATTATTTTATATTTTTGAATATTGAATGAATGAATTATTTTGATTGAATATTTTTAACGTATAATCTANCTATTTTCTTTTTTATTTTATTGGATTGAAATTATTTTAAAATTTTTGAATATTGAATGAATGAAAATTGAATATTTTTAACGTATAATATAGAATCTATTTTTACTATATAATTACTGTGGTATCTAGAACTGTTTGTCATTTCTATATTTGTATATATTTTTGCATGTATTTTTTTTTAATAATAATATGCCTCAAATACTTTACTTTTTCTATTTTCTTTTTTATTTTATTGGATTGAAATTATTTTAAAATTTTTGAATATTGAATGAATGAAAATTGAATATTTTTAACGTATAATCTATAGAATCTATTTTTACTATATAATATTACTATGGTGTCTAAAACTGTTTGTCATTTCTATATTTGAATATATTTTTGCATGCATTTTTTTTTTTTTTTTTTATAATTCTTTCTTTTGTTATGATTCATTGAATCTATGAGCATAAAAAATGTCATTTCACAGGAAAAAGGAACTCCAGCAAAATGTTTCTAAATTCACATGATTTTTTTATTAATATGCCTCTAATGCTCTACTTTTCAAATTTTCTTTGCAAGTAAATGTTAGTTATTTTTTTTATTTTATCTGATTGAAATTATTTTACATTGAGCCAGTTTTTTCTTAGACTTTTCTTATACTGTTAGGAGCCTTTCATGAGTGATTTTGTCCCTTTTTCTGGGAAAATATTATGCATCATTCTAGCGTATTAATGCATAACTTTCATCAGAAAATATTCTCAGTAAGAATTAAAAAAAATAATCAATATAAATGCGGAAATTTTAGCCTATGGCATGAAAAGAAATAAATGTTCAAAGCTTTATATTCCTCACAGAGCGAATGCGCGTAGAAAAGCTTTCCCTCCTTTCGTGACGTCATCAAAATGCTGTCACGGCCTAGTCCTTTTCTAGATGGCCTTGATTTAGCTCGGTACCAGCCCAATTTTGAGGCAGAACATCCTGGAGGAGGATCAGGGGTCTCCCATCTCTCTTCCCCTACCATTAACCTCACGAGAGGACTTGTGGCTCGACGGCTATTTAGAGTACAAAGGTAATATATATTTGCAAATATCCGTGCCTTTTCCAGGATTTGAATCCAGGCCCTACGGCACAGCAGTCAGAGTTGATAACCACTATACCGGATGGGAGACATTACTTAAAAGTAACATATACAAACAAAATATAACACTTATCTTGATAATCTGTACGGTGTATAATTAAGGTTGCTTTGTAGCGTTATCGTCAAAGAATATCATTATGGCATTCAATATGTTGTTTACATATGAGCCGGTGAGGGGGCGGGATGAAAAAAATGATTGAAAATTTCTTTGCAAGTATTGAAAGTGTGAGAAGCACTGGTCTAACGTCATCATTAAAACACATAAAATTACAAATAACTCCAATCGGTTGATTCATGATGTAAATAACTTTACGTCAAAAAAACAACATTGGAAAAGAAGATTATGACGCGAACATCCACTATTCACATTCATTAGAATCTAAAAAAATAAATTAGTAGCTCCAAGAAAGAAGGTGGTACTTAAGGTTTAAAAGTCAAACTATGGTTACATTGGTTAAATTAATTGTGCCATCTATCTCCAATTATCATTTTCAGTAGAACAGACCAATGAAATTTAACGAATGTTGTTAAGAAGGTCGGGTACATTAAAAAAAAAGGCAACCATTATAATTTTTGTTTAAATAATTGTGCCTTTTATCCAATGAGAATTTTGATATGAATCCGAATAATAAAATTGTAAAATCTCTCTTTGTCTGAGAGAGAGAAGGCGGTACTTAAAAAATAGAGGCGGAGCAAAGATTGCATTGGTTAGATTTGTCGAAACTTCTGTCCAATCAGCGCTTTCATTAGAATCGGAGCAATTAAATTTAACTAAGTAAAGAAAAGGCGTTACTTTAAAAATCAAACCAATCTACGATGATATTAAATAAAATTCCGGGATTTACATCCAATCAAAACTTGCTGTACAATTTTTCATCAATAAAATCATTAAAACCGTAAAAAGAGGGCGGAACTTTTAATGGGAAGGCCTAATTATGATTACATTGGTTAAATTAGTTACGGCTTAAATCAACCACCTTTGTCATCACAATTTGAGCAAAAAAGTAGGTTGTTCTTTAAAATGAAAGCATTAAATATTCCGACATTGGTTAAATTTTATGATACTTTCATCCAATCAGAGGTTACATTTGAATCTGAGCAATGAAATTTAATTAACGCTCTGAAGAAGGCGGGGTACTTTAAAAATGTAAGGGAATTTAGGGTTCTATTGGTTAAATTAAATGAGGATACTATCCAATCAGCTCTGCAGTTCGTATTTGAGTAATAAAATAAATGTTATAAAGAATGCGGTATTTTATAAATAATAGCCGATCTCTTTGGTGTGATGTTTGTGATTTACATCTAACTAACGCTTTTTTGAGCTATTTCTACAATAAAATCATGAAATTATTGAAAGAAGGCGGCACTTCAGAAGTAAAAGTCTGACTATGGTTGCATCGTATGTTTATTGATATTTACATCCAATCAACGTTTTCATTAAAATCAGACAATACTATTTTAATTAATATTCTTAAGTAGGAGGAAATTTAAAAATTTAAAGGAATCTAAGGTTCTATTTGTTAAACTAAATAGGGGGATTTTATCCTATCAGCATTGTCATTAGTATCTGAGCAAATAAAATTTGGGGGAAAAAAAAATTAGAAGGAATGCGTTATTTTAAGGAAAAAAGTCGATAATTGTTTGCATAGATTGATCATAAATATAATCACGACATATAATCAATGGACGTATTTTGTTTGATCCGTTGGAGGCTGAACAGAAATGCTACACGCATTTTGTTTATGATGTTTATGGAGGGAGGGGGGGAGGAAGGTTGTTTACGCTATTAAATGAGCCCTGACTTTTTTCCATCTTTAAGCGAAATTTTTTTAAATGTATTTGAAGATTCGAAAATTGTTCTTAGAAGTACAAAAACGGTGAAAAATTATTATCAAAATATAGTACACATGCAATTATTATTTTTTTTTAAAGTTTCTAATTTTTGTTCTATTTTTCTAATTTTTTTTCCATGCCACAGTACAAATAATTTCAGTATTACTTTCAATCAAACGAGTTTAAAAAGCCTACAAAAATCCAATGTATGTACTTATAAAATACATATAAAAATTTAACAAGTAATGGACAATACTTAAATATACTCTTTTGCAAAGACAAAAGAAGACTGTGAGTGACAAATGGAATGTTGTTACTGGCTTGCCCAATAGACTTTACAGGACTCTTACAAAGTGAATCACACACACTCAATCAACAGTGTCTTCTAATCACGGAAACTTAAAGATACTTGCCAGTTTGAGATACCAAAGTTCGCGTCTCCTTTAAAGTTCTTTCCCATTGGTGAACAGATTTTGATGTCGGAGGATCGACATTCCGTTCTGTTCGAACACGTCGCTGTAGATGCATGATTGATTTAAGTTCGTTAACAAAGTACGCACTGCACATTTTGCAGTGCCGTCAAGATCTTTACTAAAAAAAGTCAATGTAACAAGTTTATCTTCTTCTATTACCGAATAATGTGCACACGTGCGTCCGATCGAACTAGACCCAAAAAATCTCGGAAGGGGTTTCCAATCCATGCATGAACAGTTTGCTACTCGTCAGCGTAAGGATTTAAAGCCTCGCTATACATTTAATTTACACACAACAACCTCTCTACAGTTCGCATTATTTGCAATGGAGCACTGAGTTTTGAAAACGGTATGAAACTAATTTTTAACGATAGAAAGAGCAATTATCTACTTATTGTTAAGCGAATTGAAGTTGGTTGGCAAAGGTCATTGAAAAATATTCATATTTGTGCGATTAAAAAAAATGTTACAAATTTAACGTTTCAAAAAAATTATATACAGTCGGACCCCAATTTACCAATCCCCTATTTAACGAATAATAAACCCTGAATTAATAAATTATTTCAATAGTCAAAAAAATCTGTTGTTGTTGTGGCTAATGCCACCTGTCTGAAGTAGTCAGATCGAAGTCGAAGAAATTCATTGTGGCAAGGGGCTAGATGTATGCCTGTCGTTGGCCTTAGCCTTGAGCACCATGCAGGTGACAGTACGATTTAGCTCGGAGAAATTCCGGAAGGGACGACAGATCCCGACGCCACTAATTTCCACCTCCACAATTTAGACATGGAATTGAAGGAAAGGGAAATATTCTCCAGTCTCCTGCACTCGTGATTCAGCCCAAAAGTCTTTCGGACCTACTGAATTAACGAGCACGTACTCCGTGT
>BMAV01026834.1:125814-139342 GCA_019973955.1 Trichonephila inaurata madagascariensis | reverse complement strand
TTAATAACAATATGATTCATAATAAGCTATCTTCCTGTAAGTTTTTCGCAATCTAGTATCTGCAATATACTGATGTAATTTTGTCCCCCCTCTTCTGTTCTTTCGCATAAGTGTGCTTTTTCTTATCAAGGTATCCGACTACGTTCGGAATCGTGATTTTAAAAAAGCGCATAAATGGAAAATTGTCATGATATTTATTGTGACTTAGATTAGAATACATGTATAAAATTGTTTTAAGGACATTTTGTCAAAAAAAAATTATTTAAATACAATATTTTGGCAAAAAATTAACTTAGAATAATCTTTTTTCCAAATGTTCTCCTTTTTTGAAAATTGCTTCTATTATATAATAATATTTTGCCTGTATATCGCTTAGACCTCTCTACAGAGGCTCAACTAGAATATTTGAAAAATTCATATTATTTTCAGAGTTACCACCAATTTAAATAATTATTGGCGTTTTTTTCTTAAAATTGCTCCCATCTGTTGCCGTAAAATATGGATAAACCCACTTCTAAGTTATATATTTCAAAAATTCTAGTTGAGCCTCTGTACGGAGGTCTGAGCTATACACATAAAAAATATTATAATAGAAGCATTTTTCACGAAAGGAGAACATTTGGGAAAAAAATTATTCTAAGTTAATATTTTGCCGAAATATTGTATTTAAATAATTTTTTTTGTCAAAATGTCCTGAAAACAATTTTATACATGTGTTCTAATCTAAGTGACACTAAATATCATGAAAATTATCCATTTCTGCGCTTTTTTAAAATCACGGTTCCGAACGTAGAGTCGGATACCTTAAATAATTATAATAATATGGTATTATATTTTTTTGTTCATGTATATTTTTTGTATCATTTCCTGTTTATTATGCATCAAATGGAACGTCGGTGATCACTAAAGTTCACACTAGAAAACATACACATACATGTAATTAGTCTGTAACTTTGCTTTCCTATGTTCTGCAGGGCACGATAAAGATGGCGTTTTTTCTCTCAAAAGCTAGGCTAAGTGACGTTAATTTCCCCGTCCTCTTTGATAATTCGTTAATTTCATCATCTCCACCTAATGGTTCATTGAACAACCTGCAGCCCGATAAGGGGGTGCATATATGACACACCCGTCTCTAAAAGATGCAGGCATACTTTAAAAAAAATAAGTTTTGTTCATGAGTTAAAAAAATATAGTAATTACAATTCATTTTGTTTCTTAAGACCTCATAGGACTCTTAAATTTCATTTTTTTCAATTTTTTGAAAAAAATATATGTTAAAGCCTCAATGTTTCTGAGCATTTTGTTACCAAAATTTTATTGATACTGTGAAATATTCCGAAATTATTGAGAAATAACTAGTAACACGTAAACAAAAACTTGCATCTGCCCCGCCCACTTGTGACAGCTGTCAGTTCCCATTCCAAACATTTTAATATTTCGCCGATTAGTTTTATTAAGAGCCAAACCTAATATTAAATTGATTTTGTGCGTAGCATAATTGCAACTCAACTTTTAACTGTTTTATCTAAGCGGTATTGTTTATTTACATTTCGATTTTGGATTTGAATTCTTTTTCATTTGTTATTGAAAGCTTTTGAATATGGATGTTCCATTGAAAAAAAACTTCATCTGGAAAGATACCAAAGAAGAAAAGATTTCAAGGAAATATGTACCTGAAGAAATCTGTGTCAGAAAATGGTAAAATTTCATTCGAAAATGTTTTTTTCATTTCAATTCACATGCAGAAAATGTAGCATTGATCAAAAATTTCATTCCTGTGAATTGATTAGTATAAAAAAATATACCTGAAATCAATAGACGGTGCATCGATGAAGAAAGCCACTGCTGAATAAAAAAATATTGATGGCACCGTAAATTGTGCTGTAGTTAACGGTGATGGGATCTGGAAGACCGGTGGGCATACCTCTCTTATTGGAGTGCGTACGTTAATTGGAGCTGACTGCGGGACAGTTCTCGACATGGAAATCATGTCCTCTTGTTGCAAAAGATGCGAATCCTATAAAGGGCAAAATTTTGGATCAAAATATAGTGCTTTTTTGGCTATGCACAATACTTTCTGCAGAAAAAACCATAGCGGGTGTGCTGGAGTGATGGAAGTTTGCGGAATGCAGAAATTTTTTTTTTCGATCAGAACAAAAACATGGTTTGAAATATCAGCGTACATAGGTTATGACGGGGCTTTATTGCGTCTTCTATTAAAAAATCTTGGGAAATCTTTGGGGCCCAGAATGGCAATTCTTTCCAACCAACTCAAGAATAGAACGCGATTATACAGATTAGGAATTGTGTATATATTGGAGCTTTAGTATTCGCGTGAAGTTCTGTGATGAGGTCTAATAGTGCCAGAAAGGTTCTAAGAAAGAGAAAGTTCTAGGAGTGCTAGGGGAGTTCTATGAGTGTTATGTGAAGTTCTAAGAAGTGGGTTCGAAGCCCGAAGATCATCCATTTGCCGGACCAAGTTGGATCAAGTATTATATTGACTACATAAAAACTGGTAGCTGTTCACCGTGTATTAACGGTAAGATAGATTATATTAAACTTTAATACTGGAGCGGATTCTAGTCAGTTAGGAAATCATCTACAAATATAGATTCGGTGGTTTATTGCGCTATTTGTTAGAATTGTAGTTTATGTCTCAACACTCCTGATCATAAGCCTACTAGATTTGTGTTGCTTTGCTGAGTATAAATTGAGATAATAATAAACTAATTTTAGTATGGAATCTTTGAGTGGCCAGTCTCTTATCCCCTCAAATTTAAGTCGTGTGGATGATGAAGACATGATACCCACAGCTAGTGGGCCATCGCAAGGTGATGGTGACTCAAAGACATTTTCATTTTTTGCCGAAAAAAAACCATATGAAGATAGTGTTCCGATTGAAAAAACAGAGTGTGTGGGCCATGTCCAAAAACGAATGGGTAGCCGCTTGCGGAAGTTGAAAGCTTTATTGGGGAAAAAGAAGCTTTCCGCGATGGGAAAGGTCGCCTAACCGATGCTGTTATAAGCAAATTGACTTTTTATGGCAATGCTATTCGGGCCAATTCCCAAAATGTGAATGAGATGAGGCAAGCTGTCTGGGCTGTGTGGGCTCATATATCCAGTACAGATGATGAGCCGAAACATTGGTTTCGCCTAAAAGGTCAAAATAGCTGGTGTAAGTACAATGTTTCGGTTCACAACAATACAGTGAATTAATTTTCTCACAAGAACACCTTACCTAAAGCAGTTTCTGAAGTGATTAAACCTGTTGTTAAAGATTTATCACACTTGAAATTGTTAAGAAGGTGTTTAGGGGGGGAAACTCAAAATACTAATGAGTCATTGAATTTGGAAGTATAGCCTGAAATTGATTGGATCAGGAATTAATGTCACAAAAATAGCTGCATTTATAGTTGCATGGGAATACAGTGATGGAAGTAAGAACATAATTGATATGATGCGTGCTTTGAATTTAAAAATAAATAAAACAAATATTTTGAATTGTGTAAATATTGACAAAATGCGCAAGTCAACGGCTAAGAGACAATTTACTAAAACCTCCTTTGAAGCTATTAAAGCTAAAAAACTTAAAACACCCAAAGAAATTGAGAAATGCAAGCTTTCAGAGGACAATATTTATGTTGCTGGGGCTTTTTAATGTACACTGGTATGTTTAATTTTTGTTTTTGTTATTTTTTATCTTTAACTTCATTTTTCTCTAATTGAAAAATTTTGGCTCCCGCACAGGATTTTTCAAAAACTATTTATCATATCAATATGAAATTTCATACACATGTTCAAAATAAGGCCTTTTATATTGCAACTTCGAGAAGCACTGAGATAATTATAGTATGTAACTGTGCTTCGGTTATAGTCTACTTTTAAATATCCCACATCATTTATTAAAGAGAAAATAGAAACATTTTTAATGTTAAGATATTATCGTAACAATGCAAAGCAAATACATCTAGGAGTTTCCTGAATCCATGTTAAGGCTTCGAATTTAAAAAAAAAACACACATCATAAAACTGAAATACGTTATTTATCTCTTTCGTAATAAAATAAACCATTTTCAATTTTCGAAACTTTTTAGTACAGCACAGACTAATAATACAGCATAAAAATCAAATGGTGAAAAAATCGCATTTTTCCTGTTTACTTGGTTTCATCTTTCTTATCTTTTACGAGTACGGTCATTTTTTTTTAAAATAGTAATAACTCATAGAATAAATTGAAATGTTGCAAAACCATTTTGATAAAAATATGAATGCCATAAAGCAGATAGGAACTGCAAATGTTTACGATCCTATTTAAGTGCGACTTCTGTTGTAAGTAGTGAAAAGGCTAGAATAAGAAAAAAGTCCCCCGGTGTTTTCAATAAATTTCGCCATTTAAACACGTAAGTGTGATATAAACTTTAAACAAGCGTACCCACTTTCTGAAATTTGAAGCTTTTGATATGAATGGAGCTTTAATATGAACTGCCAAAATTACACCAATTGTTTGTTTTTTAGAGTTGAAGAGTAATTTTACCGAGTTTAGGTAGCTACGGGTATAAAATATATTATTGGCCAATAGAAAAGCATTTGCTGAATATTCTTTCGTATCTCTCTTTCGAGATTTTTTAAAATTGAAAACAATCTTCAGATTTTCACGAACTTATTTCCACCAAAAGTGCTTTTGTAATTTTATGTTGTTGTTGCCTATGGCACCTGATCGACAGTAACATCAGATCAAGGTCCATAAAAATCATTGCGGCTAAGGGCTAGAATTTTACACCTGTCGTTAGCTTTAGCTTTGAGCACCATGTAGGTGATAGTATGATTTTGCTCGGTTCCACCCCAATTTTAAGGTAGAACACCCTGGGAGTGGCCAAAGCCTGTCACCTCTCTTCTTTTCGACCAACTTCACGAGAGGACTTGTGGCTCGACAGCTATATAGAGTACCCCCATGCCGCAAAGACACTGTACATTTACAAACATCCATGCCTTCTCCGGTATTCGAATCCAGAAGCTATGGCGCTGTGGTTAACCCCTATACCGGATGGGTGGCTCCTAAATTTATTGCAAATATTTATAATCCTTCATAACTTTTATATTTTCTTTTTTCCTTGAGTATTGTGTTTTATACTTTACTTCTGTAATATCTGTGTGATGCTTTGTGGTGCTACGTGGTTTATAAATGTTCTTAGTAAAAAAAAAGTATATATATATCACAGAAATATGGATACGGATTTTAGAATAAACAACGAATAGGATAGGATATGACAGGAAAAACAGCGCTTAAAGCTCAAAGATTCTTTATACCTTTTTCCCAAAAAATAGCCGTTTTATTGAAATAGAAATGGTCACATTTTTTTTTTAAATTACCCATTTCCCATTTCCCCTTTCTTGCAAGAGAATTCTGATTTTAAAAATGTAAGAGTTTTTCAAAGAGAGAGAGAGGTAAAGTACACTAATTTCATTTCTAACAAGAATCATTTCAAAATAATTTTAAAGAAGTAGTAATTAAAAATCGAATAAGTAAGTTACAGTGGGATCTCCATATTATGAACTTGTATCTTACGAATTTCCCTATTTAGAGAACTTTTTTCAGAATCCAAGAACGTTTTACTATTTTCTTCGTAAAATAACCTACCCACAGCGAAGTCAATTTCTGTTTAACAAAATTTTTCCTTTGTGATTTGATTTTTTTTCTCCCTATTTTTAAAATACTTCTGGACATTCCAAATTATTTTCTCTTCAAACACATTTTATGGTGGTCAATGACCTTGAACTGGTTTCACCTGATTTTTAACTCACCGAGGGCAATAAAATTGTAATAATTTTTTCAATGAAAAATCTCAAACAAAATTAACAGATTTTATCAATAATTAATTTTAAGGATGCATGCGGTAATGTGTGCTTAAAATTACTGGTTATAAAATAATGCATGTTTAAAATTATTTGCTGGCATAAAGTTAGCAAGTGACATTAAAATTCCTAAATTTTAATATACATTTTTTTAAGTTGAAAATGCAATGTCTGAACAATGTTTTCCTATTTGTTTTACCTGCAGATACTTTTTATTGGAAGAGATATATAAAATAAATAGATATTAATTTTAAAAAAAAAGTGCGAATAATTATTTTTTGTTACGATAAAATCTGACGTATAACGCGTATCTATACTTTCAAGCTGCAATTTTTAATTTTTAGCTATACAGTGGGTGATCGGTTAACGAACAGATCGGTTAACGAACAAATCGGTTAACGAACACTTTCACGAAAGATTTTTGTGTTCGGATAAAGAATACTTTCAAGAAAGATTTTTTGTATTTGGACAACGAACACATATTCGGATAATGAACAAAACGAATTCTAAAGAACATTTCTCGGCTCTGAAAAAAAATTAATATTAAACATTTGTTATCATTTTGCATAAAAAATAAGATCACTGGAAGGAGAAATGTTTAAAGCATGCTTAGTATTGATAATGACTAAATGAAACTTGAATTAACAATGAATTTAAAGGTCATTCAATAATTATTATTATGGCCAAAATCAATACACACTTGAATACTTGAATTTCAATATGAATATAAATATTTTCTGACAGCTGATATGGGCGAGTGGATTTGCTGACATGGCAAATAAATTAGGCAAATTCTTATTGTTTTCAACCAGTGCAGACTATAAAATATAAAGGTGACGATGACGCGCTACCGCCGTAAAAATACGTGAAATATGAGAAACGGACTAAAAATCGTTTTTCATCTCTCCTGAATTATGTTGCTTACCTATTAAACTTCAAAGGTCTATTGAAAAAAAAATTTCAATAGAATGTTCATACAAATTAGACCAGTTCGATTTTGATTTCATTTTTTTAGGGTCTCCAGAACGAATCAATGGATTTCACATAGAAGTCTATGGTGAATCGATGAGATCGGTTAACGAACAATTCGGATAGCGAACATAGTCTTGGAACGGATTATGTTCGTCAACCGATCACCCACTGTATTCGCCGAATAACGTGCACCCCCTTTTTTACGAAGCAACCTGAAATGTACGTGAGAAATGCTATTATGATTTGAAGTCATTTATTCATGGACTGATCCCAGGCGTTTGAAAAAATAGTGATTTTTAAATCTACAGCCCTTTAAGTTCATTAGGTACATCATTTCTTTTAACTGAACAACGTTCCGATCGATGTTTAAGTTTAATTTCACTTGTCATTAATATTTTCTTTAAAATTTTAAAGCTATCGTTTTTACATCCGTCGTATAACACGAACCCGTAAACTTCGATCTTACCTTTTTGGGTTCAAAGTCCGTGTTATACACTGGATTTTATGGTAATATATAGTGTTTATGAATTTAAAAAATTTTATTTGGCCAGTGCTTCCCAAAGTTTAAGTATTTGCGACCCAAAATACAAACATAAATTTCATCGAGTCCCCTTCCATACAATAACAATGTATTGAATTCAAAAATAATATACTTTGATATGCTAAATCTACAATACAACAATAACCTCTTAAGTACCACCGGCGTATATAAAGAGTTTCGCTCAGTCAAAGTGATAATTGCGCTGGACGTATATATATATATATATATATATATTGTGATGAAGAGCCGGTCTCTTCCCCCTAATTGCTAAGAGTAGGGGCCGACAGACGGGAGGAAATTGCAGATATTTCCCTAATTTCTGGGAAAGAATTTCGTAACTGGGTGGTAAAAGATTTGGACCCTCTTTCCTAGGCTATCCCGGCCGTCAAAAAGAGACTCCGTAACATTGTGATTTCGTTTCTCACGATTCGGTGACGACAGCGCGTCTGAAAACTTACAATGTGCACCGAGCCATCGGCGCCCATTGAACAAGAGATCAAGGGAGCCGAGACCGACAGGGGCGGCAGAAGAACAAAAGATCACAGAAGGATGATTAGGCGAGAGATGGTTAGAGAGAGATATATAAGGAGAACAAGAGAGTCCGAAGGGGGACTATTTTTGAGGGAACCATTTGGAGTCCCCTCCAACAAGATAATTTATCGGGGAGCCGATGTGGCCCTATCAGCGATAGAGAAAACGATAGTGAGTCCGCAAAGTACGGTGTATTCCGAACTGTGGAGACTGGACATTAGGGAACTGACTCATGCCCCTATAGTGATAAAGAAAGCGATACTGAATCCGCGAATTAAGGTGGATTCTGAACCGGCAAAGCTTTACCTTGAGGGAACCGAATTGGAGGCCCCTCCAGCTAAAGACTTGTGATACAGCTATACTTGAGTCCGCGAAGTAAGGCGAATTTTGGAACTGTGGACATTGCGAAGGAGCACGGCGGATTTGGAGCCAGCGAACTCACCCAGACTCGGTGTGTAATTACCGAGAGTGAACCCATTTTACGTATCCTATGTTTAGGACTTTACTCTAGAGTGTCAATTTAGGACATTATTTTATGCGAGAGACATGAGACATTGCAACGAAAGAGACTCGAAATCTGTGGACCCTTTTGCTAATTAATTGTGATAAACTATTCTTTTTTCTTTTCTTTTTGATGGTTTTCTTACTGAGAAATAAATAGTTTATCCCAGAGCTGAGTAAAGTCATTACAATGTCTTTTCGAAGTACGATCTTTTCTGTGCACTGCTATATATAAAATTATTCCGAAGACCGAAGACATTGGAATGCAATAAAAGGACCTTACATATTTATTCCTTTTCTTCCTCCCCTTATACATCACATTCGCACGCCTACGTAGAAAATGGAGGCATTAGGGAGCGAATCGCATAACGTTTAATCGGTAGTAAAGGAATTAATTATAAACCGTACAAATTATCAAGATAAGAGTTAATTTTTGCATATAATTTCATGTTTAAGAACTCCATGGTGTCATTGGGAATTATTAATGTTGTTCTTATCTTATTATTGTTAAATTAAATACATTGTGTGTACTACTGATACATTTATAAGTGTATTATATCAGTGTAAATGCGTATTTTATTTTTTATTATGTCAGAATGTGTATTTTGTTTGTTTACTTTCAGTAAATTAATAATTTTTTTAACATAATCTTTAGTTTTCAACTTTTCAATATGCTTGCGCTCCCTTGTCTAGTTATCACGCCCCTCTGGGTGGGCGTGCCCCACAGTTTGGGAAAAACTGTCTTACCTGGTTTATAAAGTATATCATAAAATATTATTTTCTATACAACGAATTTTCCCATAACGAGCTATTTTCCGGGATATAATGACTTCGTTAAATAGAGGTACAACTGGAATTTTATTTTAAATGCTCTTTAGTTAAATTAATACAAATTATAGTCTTAAATTATACAAATTGGAATAACATTGGCTGGTATTCCACGACCATATCACTCGCCTTCTCATTTCAGTGAGGTACAATTTTAAACGTCTCCATGGGATGTTGTAGACAACACCTAAGCTCGCCATGTGTGAGAAAATTGTCTGGCTGTTATAATCGCTTAACGGTGCTCTGGGGTGCTAAGTACACTTCAACAGAAATTGCTGAGATGGAGACCATTGTGCTAAATCGAATAGAGGCCATAAAATAAATAGGGTACTTTACGTGACGAGCTAGATTCTTTGTTGTAAGAATAGGAGCGTATCTCTTCTGCATCTAAATCCTACTGAAATCCACGGAAGACAAGAAAAATCGAAGAATAGTTAGTGATAGAGTTTTTATAGATGCTTTTTTTCTTGTCACAATAAGGATAAATTGTAATAATCCTCAATGTTATATAAATAACTTGATTATTAGGTGCTAATAATATAAACCATGGTTGTTTTTTGTGACTCGTTTGTTATTTCTTAAGATGAATACACAGGTATATAGGTACTTACCCCTGAGAGAAGTCTGCTACTCCACAAGATATGTTCCACATTATTTGACGGTTCTAGAATAGAAGGAAAAACAATTGTTAATAATAATCTTTATTGTTAATAATAATCATTTTATAAACAATATGGATTTGTAATCATTTTTACTTGAAGCAGAGTTTAAATCCAAAGAAAAGGAAGAAACCAGGTATAAGTTTCATTGCAATTCATCATTGTCCAGTCTTTTGAAAAAAAGAAGTTATAATATCTCAAATTATTAATTAATTAATTTATGATTTAAGATGTCTAAAAATATAAATATTTCCTGAACGTATTACTTGCAAATTATTATTATTATTATTATTATTATTATAGAACATGTTTTTTCCGGGTATATTTCAATGTACATTAGAAATTGGGATAATAACGTATACTTTATCAAAAAATGGCAATTTAAGGGTACCAGGACAGACTCGAAAGAGTAAAATGACAAACTTAACCCTCTTTTTGCGTATGCGACATATATCTTTAAAAATTTGCAGTTAAGCTTAGAATTTTTTTTGTGATCTTAATAAAGGTGTTTTAATCATTCAGCAGGAATATAAAATTTTTAATTGCAAAAATTATTCTTTCAGTTTAACTTAAGTTGAACATGATTTTTGAGATCTCATAATACATGCTTATGTTTAGGTACCCTTTTTTAAGAAAGTATTTCCTAAATATGTACACAATATTTTTTGTACTTTAAGCAATGCGCAAAATATAGTGAATCCTATTTTTTTTAGAAAAATATTAAGATAGTTCCTTTAAAAATATTTTAAAGTTTTGTTAATTTAAATTTTTTTATATTTTCCCCTTTTTTTATACATAAAACTATTTAAAAAAAAACAAACTTTGTACTACTTCGGCGAAAAAAAAAATTCACTGTATGTACAGGTATCCTGTATAGAAGTATAGAAAACTTGGAACCCCCCTATAGTGTAATAGTTTTTTTTTTATAAGTGTACCTAAAATCAAAAAATTATACTTTGCAGAAAAAGTGAAAAAACTAAACATTTTTAAGCGTTTGTTTATAGTTTTGTCAATTTCTTTTTTCAAATTTTAATGTTATTTTATCAACGAACATATAAGTGTTATCCAATTTTAAATTAAAAAAAACAGGCATTATTTTTAGTACTAAAATTGAAAAATGGATTTTTTAAATGTGTATGATGTCCTGGTTCCCTTAAATAAAGAAATAAACTAAAACATCCAGCGAAATTCCTGCAAATCAAATTAATGTATATTTTCCTTTTATTCAATATAGATCTGGTATTATTTTTGTACACGCACTTCAGACATCTTGAATAACAATTATTCTAACTCGTTGAATAATAAAACATAATATTTAGGCTGGAAAGTTTACACAGAAAGAAACAAAGGGCTATCAGTGATGACTATCCTCTCTAACTCAAGTTCTCTTTCGTCCAGACAATTTGTCCCTTTTATTTAGAACAATGCTTCAATACAAGTGAATGTCAATATCGAATAATATACAAACAGTATGTGTAGATCGTGGATTGTAGATGATATTACAACATATTAAAAAATGTCTGTAGATTATACAGCCATATTGTCACACCAATATTTAGAGTACAATATTCCGTCTGTTTTTAACTAGTCAGAGGCATGGGGTTAAATCTCGTTCTGTTAAGTAAAACTACTTACTTAAGCTTCTTAACTTGTCTTGTCTGCTTAGCATGTACTTATATCTAGTGCTTGGCTAATTAAAGTAAATTATTATTGTTACTAAATTGTAATCATTTATTGTATTGATTCAATGGCTTTTTTATCCATGTTGAGTTCGTATTCCTTCGATTATTAAAACATTGAGTGAGATCTTTACCTCAAACAACATGCGGTGAAAAATACAAGTGATGCCATGACAAGTGTAATAATTAAACATATAATTGTGTAGATAGAGGCTCATGGATTTTATGTTATCAGTTCCAAAGAACAGAACAGTTTTTTAAGATCGATGGACTTTACTGTCAAAACACAGTCCTTAACATGCATGATACAGCAGAAAAATTCGCACAATAGGTCCCATAAGGATTTCAAGCCTTCTATAGTGCTCAGACACAACTATAGTGTCTAAAAATACAGATACGTAATGCCAAAGATTTTCCGCAAGCAACCTCTTAGTCATAGGCAAGTGAAGTCTTCAACAACTGAAGTAATACCGACTCAGATCCGGCAAGCGACCGCTATTTATAGTGCGCGCATCAACTTTACAGTGCTTTCTCGAAAAATCCTCTTACGTCATAGGTCATAATGCTATAGTATGTTTCAGTGATTTCGCGAAGCATCCATATGGTTGCCAAGGTGGTAAATATGGTCGACAAAAATTATGCAAACGTGGATGTATCTGCAATATATTTAGCCAAGTTCTCATTGAAACGCCATTATAATGTAAGGGACGGTGTGTTTTGAGAATATTAAAGTTTTTAACTTAAAACAAATGCAACATAATGTAATATTAATTACACTATTTACACTATTTTAAAATAAAATTAAGCATTAACTACGCAAAATTCGTAACAATATATTTCCTGTAGTAATATTTGAACTCATTAGTTAAGAGAGACCGTGTAAATCAGAATTTAGCGAGACCGGAATTTAACCTAATATATATATTCCGAAGTTATTTTGCATTGTTGTAAATTTTTTACCTACAATAGAATATATTATAATTTGAGAATTTTAAAACTTACCACGGTATGATTTAGATGAGCTAGACGAGCTTTGACCTTCAATCTCGATGACCGAGCTCCGACTACCCTCTGTCCAGTCTGAACGGCCACAGCAACGATTCTGGAGTGAAGCTGGTACTCCATGTCGAGACCTCTGTGCAAAATAGAGCCATACCCATATCTGAATTGATGGAAAGAAAGAGAACAAAAGAAGACCTGATATCAACACTGAAGATACGCTCTAAAAATTAGATTTTCAGTACTCTTACATATCCTTTGCGTGTTTACAACAATGGAATGTGGAATTCAGTCTCAATGGTAGAGTATAAATCAATTTAGAATTTAATATTCTGCGAACAAATTCGTTTAAAGTAGGTGAATAGATAATATTACCAAGGTTTGTCTTAAAAATTAACTTAAATTGAATGCTAGAACAAAACTGAATTCGCTCTTATCCTTCGTTACTTCGTTAATTGAAGGAGTTAAGGTACCTAAAAGTATTCTTCCACTATTTTGTGTGGTATATAATGCTGACAAACACTTTACGGAAAATATATTGTGAAATTTTTGTCAAAATTTGCATGTAATATATATATTTATATATTTTTAAAAAAAGCATTAAGAAAGGATAGTTTAAATTCTTGTAATGTGTAAGCGTGAATGTCTAGTGAATTTCATAAAAAACTTTCTTTCGCAAAATGTTTGAAAATCATTCAAGCTAGAATATATTTTGAGATAAATTTAATTTTACTTTATTCTATTACTTAAAAAAATTATAATTCGTAGATAAAAATAATAAACCGTAACATTTTACAAGTACGGCAAGTGATTCATGTAAACATGCACAGATGAATATGGATTAAATATCTTTATAAGAAACTGTGTGAAATTGAATTAAGCTGTTAAGTGTTAAATGGTTAACTATTTCGTATAATTAACATATTAGTTTATTATTAGAATGTTTTTATTGCTAAAGATATCAT
>BMAV01026834.1:84178-99939 GCA_019973955.1 Trichonephila inaurata madagascariensis | reverse complement strand
TGCACACCAGTGTATATATATATATATATATATATATATATATATATATACAGTGGCACACAGAGGATTTTTTCAAGAGGGGGGAGGGTCTAGGTTTGAAAGTCCACCATTATCGCACCATGCTCCAATATGCCTCCCAACATATTATTTTGATTTTGTCGATTTTCGGGAACAAAAAACAATACAAAAATTATATATTGAATAAATAGTGAGCCTTAATTAGAAAAATTAATTATGAAAAACAAATACTTTATAAAATTTTACTTACTACATACACAGGATTATAATCAACCGAAAAAAAATCAAGGGCTTTGAGATGGGGTCTAGATCCGGGGACTCCCCCTTGTGTGCACCACTGTATGTATATTATTTAGTATTTGTTCACATTTATTTAATATAATTTTTAATCTTAATAACAATAAAATAGTTAACAAATGAATTTCGAGAAAATTGAATTTACTTACGTTCTTGAAAATTTTCCACAATCCAAGTATTGAAGTCTAATTCAACAGAATCCGTAAGCCAACTTGGTTGGGATAAATCCTTGACTTCCCTTGTGGCTTTACGACTTGGAAAGCTCAAAATACGTTGACCTTCATTTTGTACTTGTCCCACTTCAAGCACTGAAATACATAATTTCCATAATAATACTTCTCGTGCCTCTAATTGTAGAGTTTTTAAATTTCGTTTTGATTATGAATAAATTTATACCAATAGTAAATTAATTTTTACTTATTATAATTTTCACTCTTAAACTTGTCTTTTTCAATTCCTACAATTAATTCACACTCTCCCTATATATATTTATTTATATATCTTGTTCAACTTTTCAATCGTTAAAAAAATACTTTTAATTCATCCACTCAAGTTCAAATACATTTTATGAACTTGTCTAATGGGGCAGTGCATTGGTATTTCAAACTTTTCTGAGACCTAATACATTCCCCAGGAGCTGGTGCCCTTTTTTGGAGGGGAGGCACCATTTAGGCGATACCAATTACCGCAAGTAATTTTTAACCCCAGTTTCCTTTCAACAGGGAGGTATCCAAGATCTGACAATGCGAACCTGTACCAGGATTTTTAATTTTACCGAGAGCCTCCAAGCCAAACCGATACTCTAGGGAATCTGTTACATGTCGTATAATCATACGACAATCATACATAATTTTAAACTTATAGTGGATGGCACTTGATGCTAATACAGTATTTTCAAATATTACTTCATTAAGTAAATTTAATAAATTAATAGTAGTTTAATATATATATATATTTCAGCCGACATTATTCCTTTAGATGGCAGCACCATTGGATAAAACAGTTTTTGTCAAATTTGTGACGAAGATTTAACTTAACCTGAATGCTAATATGCTATTTAGACGTCCTTTTACACTAGTTTTAAGATAAATTCTAACCTAAACATTTAGCTTTTTATTAAAAGTATAATTACAAACTTAATGTGACTAAAAATTGAAAACATGTTTTGCCATTTAATCTTGTGATTCTGTCATATATGTATATATATATATATATATATATATATACATATTTAAATTAAATGTAATTATTTAATAAAAAAAAATAAATAAAATTTTTCATTGTTACTTAAGTAGGAATTGATATTATTTCTTTTTTTTTTTTGTATAGTTTTGTAAGGCCGTAAAATCATTTTTATGAAGCTTATGAGTGTTCACCACATATTACAGTTAACATTTTAAATTAGATAATTACTAAATTTAAACTAAAATCTTCCTAATAATAAGGAAAAAATATTCTTAATTATTTATACAAATATTAATAACGCAAATATCATTAACTTGATTTATTAATTGGTACATTGGTTTTTTATAATTTATACCCCCTTGGTGTGATTTTCTTACAAATATTTGACTAAACCTTATCTTTTAATTTGAGCTATTGGGAAATTTAACTTTATTTGCATTATTCAACTTTTTTAATGCTGTAATCGTTATTTCATCTGTGTGTGTGATGTAGGTATTTTATAAATACATTCTTTAAACTCATCTACTTTAAACCTTTTCTTAAATTTCAATTGTTCTTCTTATTTATGCATATAAATTGAAAATCCTTCGAACAAAGAATTACAGCAGCATTTAAAACTATTTTTAAGTTAATATTTTAATTAAAAAATAGTATGTATTTTAAGCAGCTCAAAATTACCTGCATTTCTTGAATAGGCATACAAAATATTTTTTGGAAAAATATTTTAAATTTTATTTTTTCTACAAAAGGATCCCTAAGTTGAATTCAAGAAAAAGGAGACACAGCAAAAAAAAAAAAAAAAAAAATGGAGAATTAAAACATTATGGATTAAGAAACGCTAGATATTTTCTCTTTTCGTAAATTGCTTTTTTAATTAATTATATTTGTGTATAATTAGCATAAGTACTAAATTTTAAGAAACCTATTTAAAAGATAAAAAAAAAAAAAGATACACTTATCTTTACACTTATTATTACCGTTAGAATGCTAGAAATAACTAGATTCTAAGTTGAGTATATTTCCGATACATTTTGTATTTTCAAAAATCAATTTTTGAAATATGTGAATTGTTTTGAAATCATTTTAATACAAAAATATGTCAGTATCATAATGATATGTACGATTAATTATCAATTAATGATAAGATCAGCATCTGAAGTGAATATTTGTTAATTTCAGATTTATAAAGTATATTGTTAATCAGAAAGATCAGATACATTAAGCTGTCATTGAAAAAAAAAAAAAAAAACTTACCTAAGGCAGATCGTTGAAACATATGGAAAGTATCACCGCTAATGGATGACCCATGTAATAAACCATGACTTAAGATCTGCTGATGAAGTTTAATAACATGCTGCAATACAAAAAACAACAACAATATATTTCGTAAATTTAGCGTGATGAGTATAACAATTATAATAGATTTTAAAAGTATTTCAAAGTATCTAAAATTTAATTTCAAAGATATTTGGTAGAGGTAATGCTCACTAACATTCTTTATTAAATTTTGGGCTGCTTTACAGTCGCCTGATACAAAAATTGCATATATCACTACAGCAATTTTTCGAAACCGCTCTCAATCCATTTTTTTCCCAAACAAAAAATACCATACATTAGTGAATGTATTATACGCACATACGCAAATTATTCCTACATTCAGCAGGAAATTATATATATATATATAAACTATTGAAATTAGATCTTAAACTTCTGGTTGATATAAATTTAAATATGCATCGAATTTGAAAATCGATTATCAAGCATTGTCTAATAAAAAATTGCAGTTCAAAAGAAAACAAAAAAAAATAAAAAAAAAAAAAAAATAAAAAAAAACAAAAAAACACGCTTTCATAGATAATCGAACTGAAAATAAAAAAATAATTTTTAGTATAAAAATAAAATGATTAAAACGAGAAAATTGATGTCATTGTGGTAAAAACGTGGGCAGCTTGACATAAATTGTTATTATTTCTTACGTTGTATTCCAAAATGTAGAGCTAGTGTAAAAATGTAGTACGAAGCACACCCGACACACACGCGCTTTTGCCACAATGACATCAATTTTCTCGTTTTAATCATTTTATTCTTATATTAAAAATTATGTTTTACTTTTCAGTTCGATTAACTATAAAAGCGTGTTTTTTTAGTTTTTTTAAACTATAGTTTATTTTTAGCTTTTTAGTTCGATCTACAATAAAAGCGTACCTTTTTAGTTTTTTAAACTATTTTATTTATTTCCATTTTCAGAACAAATGGGTAATTTTTTATATTATGGTAAGAAATTGCTAACGTGAGAGTTTTCACTTTAGGGTTGTAACGTTATCTTTGAGTCCCTAAATCTGGAATTAGTTACCAAATCTGGAAATGGGATCTCGAATTAGTCGCCAAATGTGGTAATGGGAAATCATTAATCATGATGATCCTGATTAGGTTAATGGTGCAATATTATGAAATTATTGTATTGTCATCAGTCCTTGACAAGTGTGCAAAATTTAGAATTAATCTGATATTAATAAGTGGGTAAAAATTGAGTTCAAAGATTTCGTTACATATTAGTGAATCTTATAAAAACGTGTTAAAATAGAGAATATATATATACCAAAGCACTTTATTAGTATTTAAATTTATGTATACGGTACCATCAATTGCTGGTTCTGTACTTATTAAAAAATAACTGTTATCAAATGTAATTTAATTTTTAATCAATATTATAGCAAGAAAATTTGCAAGAGTTAGAAACAAATAAAGCTATAAAAACTTACTCATGGCACCTGATTTGAGTGAGAATATCCATCGATATAATTTAATTTTAAATAATACTTGAAAAAGTCTGATAAATAATCTTACATTTAGAAATTAATAAGCAAACAAATTTATCACTAAATTTAATAAATATCATGGGAAGGCAATTAAAACAAATTGTCTAAATCTATAAAAATTAAACACTTGTTCACAGAAATTGTAACAGCCTTCTTAGCGGGAGGACCAATTTCAATTATTTAACTCATTTCATTGATCATTTGAGAGTTTTTCGATATTATTAATACATTCAATAAGTAAGAAATGTATAGGTAGGCTTTTCAATTTTCGTTCATCGTTTTATCTTCTTAATTTCTTCGGTGTTTTAAAGCTAATGTTAAAAATATGTATAAAGCAGGTATAGCGTAAAGTAAGTTGTAGAATTTTCAATATGAGTTAAGGACAAAGAATTTACAAAACTAGGTAGCGATTTATATAGTTAATAAGTTCTTAGTTGCATAGTCTTTAATTAATTATTCTAATATGCTTATTTTAATCAAAACTAATAAAGATTGATTCTGCATATTACACAAAATATATTTCATAATTTTTTTTAGTTTATATTATTTCATGAAGAGAGGGAAAAATAAAAGGAACAGAAAAAACATTGTGTCATAATGCTTGTGACACATTGTCAATGATATACACGTGTGTACATCATTGATAAAAATATGCTTATCAAAATAAAGAGAAGTCCAAGATAATAAAATAATTATGAATAAGACAATAAAAAATTAACTCCATTAAAATACATTTTTTATTTAGAATATAATAAAGAACTAAAATCTAATTAAAATATTACCAATGAAATTACGCAAGTGAACTTAAAAAAAAAAGATATTGAAATATCAGCTTGACGAATTCTTGAATTTTTTAACCTTTGATTAATTTTTTCCTTCATCAATGTACGTCTTAAGGTAGGATAGAATAGTTTTTTGTCTGGTAATCCTGCGAGATAATAAGGGTTGACTGAAAATGTTAATGCCTGAAATAAATTTTGGTAAATTAAGCATAAGTAAATTGAAAAATATCTTAGAAAAAAAGATTCGAAATAGTGTGTATTGTATATTAATAAATTATTCATAGACTTTGATAAGATATGTAAATTTTAAACATTGTTGAACGCGTGAAAATCATGTTCGTAAATAGTCTCAAGCTACATTAGCAATTTTAAAGAACAGAGGACTAGTTTACTTTCTTACCTCAATTTGTTTTTCCTTTTTTTGCGTGTGAAACTTAAATGTGTCATATCAGATCAATAGAAGCTGTTTTTAAATTTAAAATACGCATTATTATTGCTTATAGATAAACGAGTTATTTATCCTACAAACAAGCGCTCATTTCGGTGGCCCGTACACCGTACGGGCTACCAAATTTAATCACAACAGGTTTGCCCGTATGCTGTACGAGTATTGATATTTTTTTTCTTTCTGTCTTTGATTTGCACGTATTTTTAATTTTTATAGTGATGTTATTAGTGCTAGTGTTTTTAAGAGATGCAGTTTGTAACTGGTACTCAAATGCTTTTCATTCAGAATTTTCTTTGTAAAAAAGGCGGGAATTTTTCATTGTAGGCAAGAGTTTAGATTCTTGAAAATCTTCGATAATGCGTTATTATAAGAAAGGCAATGTGCACAGTTCTTTGCTTGAGAAGAAATGAAAATGGAAAGGTAATCGAAAAAAGTTTATATTTTAGCCTATATATCTAACTTAAGGCCTCGATTGAAATTTATGGTATCCGACTACGTTCGCAACCATAATTTTGCAAAAGCGTGTAAACGGTTAATATTTATGATATGTAGTGTCACTTAGATTAGAATACATGTATAAAACTATTTTAAGGACATTATGACAAAAAAAAATGATTTAAATACAATATTTCGGCAAAAAATGAACTTAGAATAACCTTTTTTCGAAATGTTCTCCTTTTGTAAAAAATGTTTCTCTTGTATTAATATTTTGCCTGTATATAGCTCAGACCTCTGTACAGAGGCTCAACTAGAATTTTTGAAACGCATAACTTGGAAGTCGGTTTATCCATGTTTTACGAAAACAGAAGGGAGAAATTTTAAGAAAATACGCCGATAATTATTTCAAATGGTTGTAACTCTGAAAATAATGTGAATTTTTCAAAACTCATAGTTGAGCCTCTGTACAGAGATCTGAGCTATATACAGGCAAGATATTAATACAATAGAAGCATTTTTTACAAAAGGAGAACATTTGGAAAAAAGGATATTCTAAGTTAATTTTTTACCAAAATATTGTATTTAAATAATTTTTTTTATCATAATGTCCTTAAAACAATTTTATACATGTATTCTAATCTAAGTGACACTAAATATCATGAAAATTATACATTTATGCGCTTTTTTAAAATCATGGTTCCGAACGTAGTCGGATACCTTAAGAGTCTGTATTTACATCATGTTTCAAAGTGTGAGTGCATATATATATGCACAGGCACACAAAACCTTCAATCATTTGAAAAAGAGGTGCGATCATGAAATATTTTTGTTAAGTATAAGATAAATTTTTTAAGACATGAAGCATTCCTCACATCATGCAAAGGTTACTTACATTTAGGGGTTTCTGTGTTCCACAATTATAAAATTAAGATTAATGTGAACGTTTTAAAATAGAAGAAAAAAATAAAATTCTTCAATTTTCTCATTTTTTAGTGCTAGGTTTAAATGAATGCAATAAAAAAAAAATTTGTGTTTTTAAAAAAAATATTTTGGGCTAAAAAATTGACTATTTAAGGAGTTAAGGTAATAGTTTTGAATCAAAATGCAATAACAGTCACACCTATTTATGAAAAAACATTTTGTGCATTCTATCGGTTTTCATAACATTCTAATTTTAAAAAAAGATTTAGACTTATTTGTTTAATGAATTACAAGACAATATACCGTATTGTGTATCTATATTGCTTTTGTGTACTTTGAGTAAAAGACTAATTTATGAATGTGTAATAATAATTTTATTACTTTTATTTAATCTTTATTAATTTATTTTTTATATAAATACAAAATTAATGTTTAATACAACACAAAAGTATTTTATTTCACATGATTTCTTGAAATGTTTCAGCAAAAAGTTTCTCTAACCTCTAAATAATTGAAGATATCGCTGCTCCCATTTTGGCAGATTGGTTTAAACAATAACAATTCTCACTTACGTTATTACAAATTGCAAGAAAATAACTAAAGCTTTGTTGGTTTAAATAATCCTTTAACTCATGTTCAAAAAGTAACAATATTATTTCTTGGTTTAAACAATTGCTAAACGTACAGTCACTAGACAATTAATATCGACAAAAGGCCAGAAGTATCAAATTTTTCAATCACAAACGGGTATTGTATACATTTGTTTTTTAACTTCAAGATGCCTACATTTTTAAAGTAAACTGTGAATTATTTCCTTCGACTGATATTGAATGTGATTACCATTAAAAACTTTGCTTTAATATTTATTCATTTATTATATTTGGTTTGTAGGACAGACGAATTAATTTTTAAAAATTAGAAAACACGTCAAGAATATTATTTTTTCAAAAATTACTATTTGAAGTTCCAATTTTTGTTTTAAATTTAGTAATGCTGCCTTTTGCATTAGTGCTTGAATTATTTGATTCATAAACTGGTACCAATTAATAGCCTAGGGGTCGTGGAACACTGTACTAGCAAATAAATTTGGCAGGAATGTCGCAGCATACCATAGTAATCAGTGTCAGCCATACCATCTTTACAAAATACTGATTTTTCATTGTTCTCCGAAAATTTAATGGCAATTTTATTTGAATAATTTAATATTTATATTTTATTTATATGCAATAAATTTTGATTATGCTGAAAAGAATTTAAAAACTCCATAAACAGAAAATCGTAATTAAATTAAATTCATTGAAATTTGAAGAAAAAGTAATTAGTCTCATATGTAAATTATAATTGTAAGCTGCTACTCAAAAACTACTGCAGGGGCTAACTCAAATAATTTTAATTATTTAGACATACTAATTGAGCACATTTACTAATACGGAAAAGTTTAAAATATACAAAACAGACAAGAAATTACGCGAATAGACAGTAATGTACTTTTTAGTTTGAGGTTGCAAGCCAACTTGTTTAGTGTCTACAGTGTCCTTCCTTTTACCACACGTTACACAATTCACATTTAAAAAAATAGAGTAATGTTTTATGTTCATTAAATACAAATAACACATCAGTCACTCAAATTAAATTTAGATAGCTAATACAACATTGACTTAGCGTAACATAAATATACAGTTAGTCTATATATATATATATAATATATTGGAAAAAATATTATTACGAATTAAATTTACAATATACGAGGGCTATTTTTTAAATAAGGTCTGTTTGTTTAAAAAAAAAAATAACGATAATATTTTGTTTCTCAAAACTTTTATTTTCGGATTGTACATGATTTTGCCTATTTTTCTACATAGTTGCCGAGTTTATTGATGCACTTGTCATACCTTAGAATTAAGTTTTGAAAACCCTCTTCAAACAAGTCTGCTGCCTGGTTGGACAGCTAATAGCTCACGGCCGCTTTCACTTACTTCTTCGTTGTCACTGAAACGCTTCCCGCCAAGACTGTGTTTGAGGTACTGGAAAAGGTGGAAATCTCTTGGAGCAAGGTTGGGGCTGTATGTTGCAAGGTTCAAATCCTCCCAACCAAAAGATTCGATTAGCTAACGAGTCGTCCAAGAAGATTGAGGTCTTGCGTTATCGTGGAGGAGCAAAACACCTTTTGACAGCATGCCGTGCTGTTTGTTTTGCAATGCTCTTCGGAGCTTATGCAGAGTTGCAGAATAGACACCCGAGTTTATCGCTGCTCCTTGTGGCATAAAGTTCAACAGAAAAACACTGCTGGTCTTAGAATACTGTTGCGATAATATTGCGCTGTGATAGCGTTTGTTTGGCTTTGACGGTGACGGGAGAAGATGTGTGTCGCCATTCCAAAGACTGTTGCTTTGATTCCGGGATGATATGGGATATCCATGTAACATCTCCAGTAACGATTCGACTCAACATGCCATCCCCTTCTTCCTCGTAACGAATCAAAAAGTCTAATGAAATGGTAAACTTCTCTTTGTGTTCCGCTGTGAGAAGTCTGGGTACCCACTGAGAACACAATTGCTTGAAGTTGAGGTCTTCAGTCACAATATTGTACACCACCGACTGAGAATCGTCTTGAAATTCAAATGAAAAAGTGGTTTATCGTGAATCTCCTGTTCTAACGAATTTTTGTTTCAACTGTTTGCATCAAATCATCAGGTATTACAGAGGGCCGGCTTGAGCATTTTTCGTCATGGACGTTTGTTCGCTCATCTTTAAACTTCCTGATCAATTTTCGAACTTTGCTGTCACTCATTGCTTCTGTGCCATAAACTTCTGTTATCTGGCGATGAATGTCTGCAGCCGACATACTTCTTTTAGTCAAAAAAAAGATAACATACCGTATTTCTCACATGGCGGGTGATTCAATCACCTTAAACATTTTAAAGACACACAGCGAATCTTACACGACCGCTGCAGAGCTGGAAATGGCGCATGTGGGTTCGCAAAGGATGCTGGTCAGTGACACAGATACTTGTTGTGGCGCACGCGTGAACTAGGGAATTATACGCGCCAACGGACCTTACTTTAAAAATAGCCCTCGTATTTTTATCCCATTTATACTTTTTTTATGAAATATTGAAAGATAAAGATATTTATTTTATTTTTTAATTATTATTACATGTATGAATCTTAGGATGACTTTTTTATTGTTTTATATATTTACAGACATAACTTTAAACATTCGTAAAGTTATGTTCTCAAACAAAAATGTTAACTTACAATTTTTTAAATAAATATGTATTAGTTATTTTTAGTATATTTAAAACTTTTATGTAAGCGTATATTAAAAGTCAAATAAAGGTTGATTCAAACAAAAATGGAACATATTGAAATACTACTTCAAAAAATTAGAATAACTATGAACTGAAATTTAATTAAAAAAAAATAAGCTCTTAGCATAGCAAAATTAAAATCTAAGTTTTTTAATTATTAACCCTATATATCGCATTTCCCGAATCTGATACGGGCGAAAGTGACCGGCAAATTTGCACGTGCCCGTGTCTCACACGGGTGATTTTGTATCTCGCGTTATTTTATTTTTAATGTTCGTCTGAGATCCGCACTTGTAAAAATAGATACGCTAGATTATAATTAAGCTATCTGTACTATTTAAATTATTTTCAACTATATTAAACTATACAGTTACGTGGTCCGTCGCCAAACGCCCTCGTGTAGCTGAACAGTGCGACGTTAATAATCACTCAGTCAGTCCCTCACTAAACCATACAAAGTGTCCGGGCTTAAAGTATCCAAAAATAATGGCTTATTATGACGGAACTACCCATAAGAATATAATAATCTGTTTTTTCATAGAATGAAAAACTCTCTGAGATTTTTTGGGTCTAGTCCGATAGGCCGCATTTGCGCGCATTATTCGGCCATCGCAGACGCGATAAACTTTTTACATTGTCTTCATTAGTAAAGATGTGGAGTCTACAGTAAAAGAGGTGCAGTGCGTACTTTAGTTAACGGAATTCAAATCAATCACGCATGTACAGCGACGTGCTCGAAGAGAATGGAATGTATATCATCCGTCATCAAAATCTATCCACTATTTGAAAAAAAAAAAAAAAATTAAAGAAAAAGGAAACTTTGATTTTTTTTTTTTTTTTCGGATGATATACATTTCGTTCTCTTCGACATTGTTGATCTTGTGTGTGATTCATTTAGTAGGAGTCCTTATAAGTGTATTAGACAAACCAGTAAAGACATTTCCTTGTGTTCGAACACGCCGCTGTACACGCGTGACTGTTTTAAATTCCGCTAACCAAAGTATGCACTATACCAGGGGTGGTGAACCTTTTTGGATCAACGTGTCATTTTTTCTTTAAGAAATGTTTAATGAGGTATAGACGTGCCGTCAAATAATTTTGACTTGCGACTATTGAGAAAATAATAAAACAAATACTAACACCTCAAAACTCTTTACTTACAACGAAAAAATACATTTTGTACTGTATAGTAGTATATGTTTTATTTATATATATATGTGTAATTAAAATAAAAATAATATTAGTATGAGTTATGTTGTTGCAGATTAGATGATAAATAACTTGTATTTGGATTGTAAGATGTTACTTTTAGCTGAATAGGAGTCATCTGCCGAACGGTTTCTAAGAGAGAGTGAGTCTTTAATGTTATTGATCTCTAAATATATAATGACTCGCAGGCAGAGGTAGATGAAAATATGGTTAAAATAGCATGAACCAATTTCTTCAAATAGTTAAATGTATCTGAAATCGAATTCCATGTTTCCAAAATTTCATTACTAGCATTTTTCCTTATATTTCTTGTTAATCTTTTTGTTTCAATCAATTCTAATTTTCTCCTTTTTTTCAACTAATTTTTGAATCTTTATTGAACTAGACTGGAAATCAATCAGTTAGTTGCATTTCAAATTACAACCAATTGAATTGGGACAAATTCAGTTTATTAAATGAAGTCACATCAGTGTACATAAAAAACTTGAGCATTTCGGATAATTCTTTCAAATGAAAAAAATTCGTTGAAAACTGCCATTGATCACCCGCGTTTGTTCGTAACACTTCATATTGAACTTCGTTATTTTGAATTAAAATGCAAATCGTTTTGATCAGTTGCGTGCCATCAATGGCACGCGAGCTACTGGTTCACCACCCTTGCACTACACCTTTTGCTGTGTCGTCCACATCTTTACTAATGATATCAGTGTAACAAGTTTATCGTCTGCAATTGCCGAATAATGCGCACACGTACGGACGATCAGACTAGTCCCAGAAATTTCAGAAGGTTTTCTTATCCTCGGATGAACAGTTGCATTATGATGAGTAGTTCCGGAATAATAAGACCTTACTTTTGGATACTGTAAGCCCGGACACCTCATATAAACTATCTATACCCAGGAGTGGTGAACATTTATAGATAAACGTGCCATTTTTTGTCAAAAAGGGTTTAATCAGGTAAAGACGTACCGTCAAATATTTTTGACTTTTGATCAGTGGGAAAATAATAAAACTAAATACTAAACAAATCGAAACTATTTATTTACTACGAAGAAATGCATTTTGCACTTTATGATAGTAAATATTTTAGTTATACGTTTGATTCAAATAAAAGTAACATTAGTGTGACTTTTATTGTTGCACATTAAATGACAATTAATATTAGTATTGTAAGATGTTACCTTTAGCAAAATACATGCTGAATGGGAGTCATCTGCGAAATGGTTTCTAAGCCTTTTGCTCTGGATCACTTTTTTGACTAAAGGATTTGTGATTTGTTTCAAAATGCCGTTTCGCAGACAATATCTACAAACCACTGTACCAGAACATGAAACACATGCCATTTTATCGCATTTACTATTCGTGCCAAATTTCTCAGACCACCAAACTGAAATTCTCTGCTACACTTACTATCTTGCACTTTTTTTGTGCTTAACTAGCCATGTTAAATAACAGTAAAAAATCATATATTTCACACAAATAAACTTTAAAATACAGTTGCCTTAACAAAATTGACTATACAATGTGTAGACAAACTTTTCATCATTAGTCCACGGCGTAACTAAGGCAAGACAATAACGAAAGTGTATGCGCCCTGCAAGCGATCACTCGCGTTTGTTCGTAATACTTCATAGTGAACTTTGTCATTTTGAACTACAATGCTAACAATTTTGGTCGATGGTGAGCCCAAAATATTGTGCATCATGCCATTAATAGCACGCGTGCCACTGGTTCACCATCCCTGATCTATACGATACTAAACTATATCTATTTGTTCATTTCCTGTCAAAATAAGCTCGGGCATTTTTTGCAGGTTATTCCGAAAAAAAACCCGTGTTTTCAGAGGTTAATGTTGATTATGATAAAAGGAAACCACAAATCTCAAAATTATATTAAAACTGTTCACTTCAAACGTATTACACATCAGTAAATCAAAGAACGATCGATGTATAGCAAAACTAGCTTTCCATATCTGGCAACAGGTGAACTTTGATACGCTAGGTTTACTTCTCACTTTGGACATCTTCCCCTCGAAATATTACTCTCTCTTTCTCCAAGAGCATTACGATTTCGTGTTTACGAAGCAGAAAATTCTCCTTACTTACGGACTGCTTCTGAATCAGACGAGGTGAATCCAGAAGAAACGATACGATATCCAGGAAGATCTGGAATAAAAAAAATGAAGACTATGAATAAACACCAGAAGCGACTATCAAGGGTTATATGCTCAGACAGTTATTTACTCTTGATGCTAAGAAGTCAATGGGATTAGCAGTTTCTTACTCAGAAGCTTTTTTTTAGTAGGTGGTTGTTTTTAAAAGGTAATATAAGCATCGGGAAATGATTTTTGCACAGAACAAAAAAAAATTGATTTTTCTTTCCAGTGTAATTATTTAATGTCATATATTTGTAAGAGGATTTTTAGGTGGTGTTTACTTTCTCAGGTGTTTTTTGATAGTGACGTAAGTATTTTATACATTAGAAAACATTTTTTATGGATTCACAGAAAACGTTCTCAAACTGTGGAGCACGCTTTTCCAGGGGGCGTAATAACACTATGAAAGGGGCGCGAGCATATTGAAAAGTCGAAAACAAAAGATTATTTAAAAAAAAAAAAAATTAATTTACTGAAAATAAATAATCAAAATACATTTTGACATAATAAAAAAATAAAATACAAATTTAACACATATACACATTAACACAAAATATACATATAAATGTATCAGTACTGCACAATGTATTTTATAATTAATTTAACAATAAGAACAAGTTTAATAATTACCATTGACCCCATACGTTTGCCATACTTAAAATTATATACAAAAATTAATACTTGTCTTGACAATCTGTCGGTTTATAATTAATCCCTTAACTGCCGATTGGAAGTTGAGCGATTCGCTCCTCAACGACACCGTTTTCCACGGAGGTGTGCGTATGTGATGAATTGTGAGGGAGGGGGAGAAAAGGTATAAACAAGCAATTCTCTGAAATAAATAAATCTGTCAAACACCTTTTATTGCATTCTAAATCCTAGATAGTAGTGCACAGAAGAGATCGTACTTTGGAGTAACGTATATATACGTCCAAGGCAATTAATTCTTTGGCTGAGAGAGACGTTTATATACGTCGGTGGTATTTAAGAAGTTAAAGTCGATTGTAGCTTTAGTCTCAAAATATAGTTTTATTGAATTCAATACATTGTTACTGTATGCAGGGAGGAGGGTGCGAAGAAAATTGCGATTGATTATTGGGTCGCATATATCGAAAGTTTGAGAAGCGTTGATGATTGCATATATAAAGAACATACCTTGATAAGCATAAAAAACAAAATATTTATACAAAAACGATTCTTAATTTTAAATATTTAATCTTACTTAAAATGCCAGAGGAAATATCTTTAAGAAATCAATATAATTGTCGATTGCTAATGACATTGTTATTATTGCTCGAACACCTACCGCACTATAACAAAAGCTGTCTTATGTTTAGAGAAATAGGCCCTCACAGGATTGAACTGAGAATTAATGAAAATAAGACTTAATACACATGCCTTGCATTGAATTGTGATTTAACACAATTCCCACTTTAAAATTGAAGAGTATAACTTCAAAAAAAGTTGTTGATACAGTTTCACTTATTTAGGTTTTGAAATTAACGGCTGTACTACTGAAATTCAAAAGAGAATTACTATGGCTAATAGATGTGGCAATGAAATACGAAAATATATAAAATCGAATGTAATCAAAAGAATAAACAAAAGTTCTAATTTAATAAAGTCTTTTAAGATCAGTATTAATTTATGTATGGTCCATGTCTTGAACAGATGAGGACCCCTGTTAAGTATTTACGAAAGGAAGATTTTGAGAATTATTTTTGAAAGAATTCAAGAAAATGGCACATGGTATAGAAAATAAAATTTATAACTCTATCGCTCATATGAAGAATATGGCATCGTTAACTTCATCAAATTACAACGAATTAAATGGGAAGGTCACGTTGTCAGAATGGACGAAGACCGCACCACTAAAAAAGCTTTCAAGGCCCAACTAAATGGCATACGGAGAAAATGTAGGTCGAATCTAAGGTGGGTGGATTGCCTATAAAAAACACTTCTAGTTTTGAGAACTAAAAATTGGAGAACACTAGCAGGAAGAAGGCTGGCCTGGAAAAGGCTTCTTGAGAAGGCCCTAGGATGTCGAGCCACTGAGGAAGGAAGTAATCTTACTTAAATAGTTTTTAAAGTTAGGCGACAGATGGACATTTAGTATAGTATCTGTGTGTTAAATTTTATTAAGATATAATCCATAGTATTAAAGTACAAGGTACACTT
>BMAV01026834.1:57487-83994 GCA_019973955.1 Trichonephila inaurata madagascariensis | reverse complement strand
AAAATGCAGCAAAAAAAGTGAATTCAAATACTTTATAGTTATTTCCTTGTCATAAATTCCACATGTACAATAGGCGAAGTTGAAAGTTAGATAATATTTAGATATTATATCTATTTTAAAACTTAAAAAAAATCTCATTGAGCTTATTCAGTTTCATTTTGTAATTAAAATTTCAAAAGTACCTTAAAATTCCAGAGGCATTAAATATGAAAGAGTTTACTTATATACAGTTTTTTTTCTTATTGAATTTAGGAATTTTTAAAATTTTCACAATTTTATCACTGAAAATGATTTATTTTAAATTGTTACAGAAGTTGTGAAAGCATCGTTATTGTAAATATATATTTCAGAATCTGTTATTTAATAGCGAATTTTTAAATCATTATAATTTTTATAATAATTATGTTTTTAATAACATTAAAGGGTAATTTATTAGTATATCGCAAATCAGGACGATCAAAATTGTCGCCAAATTTTGCCAACGACGCATTTTTTCTGTAACGACTTTCTCTTCTGGATTTAGTAACAAAAACAGTAGTTAATTAGTAATGCTACATCTATCCAAAATTGCAACAAAATGTTTAATTGGCAACTTAACAATAAAAGAAGGGAAGCGTGCTATAGTAGGCAAAATTAAAGTAACTTATGTTGTACGCACATATTTTTTAAAATTTAAATCATTTTTCATATATTGACATTTTTTCTGTAACATAACAGCAGAAGGAAATATCAGGTGGTTTTAAATGATCATTTTTTGAATATAGAATATAGTGTAAGAATATAATTTGCTGCGTCTACATTCGATTTAATTAAGAAAGCTTTGCGAAATGCTAAAATTAATTGAAAAGTTATTATTAGCATTATTTCTTTTCTTAAAATCGGCTCTAATGAGCTATTCATTTTTTAAATGCAATATAATAATCTTGACTGTTTTAGTCTAAAATTTAAAATAAAAGAATTGATTTTCGTCTTGTTAGAAAATGTTAGACGAATCCTACAACGTATATTTAAATACATAAATGAACAGGGAATACTTTTTAAGGCTATAAAAATTTTATTTATTTTTGCTTAACTTACATTTATTTTAAGATGGTGAAATTTAAGCTGTGACTTCGTTTGATTAATTTTCATCTTTTGCTTTGTTAAGAATTGAACGTCTCTAAATACATTTATCAAATTTTTTGCAAAAATCAATGCATGTATGGATTTTTTCCTGAACCTGAAATTCAGTGTTGTAACGTACATCCCCACAACCTCACATCGGGGAGGGGGTGATGAATTCTAGGGGGCCCAAAGCCTGACTGATGCCAAGTACGATCCCTTTATAAGATTCCTCTTGAGGCCCAAATCCTGACTTTACAGGAGGTCCTTAATATTGTTCGTTACGCCAATGCTTAAAATAGTTGGCAATAAATATATGAAAATGTGACTTAGTGACAGCTACGTATTTATTGTACAACTGATGACAGCATATATATATATGTCGTGAAGTTGGATGGAAGTATGTTATATTAAGGCTCCCCTGCAAAGTCATGTTTTGGGCACAAAGCCGGATCTCACAAAAGATTGCATACTTGGCATCAGTCAGGGTTGTAACCCCCTAGAACTCTGACCCCCACAATTCGGGGGTGTACCTCACGCCACTGAAAACTTTTTTTTATTATTATTATTATTTCTGTGAGTAAGTTGTACTTTTAATGGTTGTTGGAGTGATGAGGAATCGTTTAATATAAGGAAATATCTTCTTAATTAGCATTCATCATCTATTTGCGATTACACACACATATAAAAAAAAAAAAAAAAACAAAGAACAAAACATCACCGTATAATAAAAAAAAGCAAGCCGCGGTGGGTTAAAAAAAAAAAACGGCCTCCGGAAGTTCAAAAGCTTACATGACTTCGAAGGACGTCTCTTCTGATTGGTCCAGATAGTCGGATGATTTTTTAAATTCATTGATTATACAATTTTTAAGTGTAAAATATCCCTACAGTGTCTGTTTGGCTTGGGTGCTCTCAGCAAAATTAAAGTCGTAGTACAAGTTCGCATCTTTAGAGCTCAGGTGTCTCCCTCTAGGGAGAAAAGTGTGCGTTAAAACTACCTATGGTGATTGGTATCCGCCTATATGGTGCTGAACTAAAAAAAGATACTAGCTTCCGAGGGATGTACTAGGTCTGCAATGGAAAAACTCCTATCCGCAGCCTATTAGAAATAAGAAATAAACAGTTTTTTCAAGTTTTTAAAGTTACAGTTACTTCCGTTAGGCGGGTAGCTAACAATTAAGCATTTACGCGAAATCCTGGAGGTATCAATACTATTACAAATTGAAAAGCCTTTAATAGGAAATTAATGTGAATTATTATATAAGATATATATATGTTTGGAATTTTTATAAAATAATTTTAAAATATGGTAACATGATACTCAAAATAAATAATTAAAAATTAATTTATTAAGTAATAAAAGTATTTTTAATATTTTTAAGTTTTTTTTTTATTATTATTTATTTTTTTATTTTTTAAAAGTTTAGACTACAAGACCATGAATTCTAAATATTAGTTTGGAATTCAAAATGAAAAGTTATGCGTCATCAGATAATTTTCCTAAAATCAAATTTTTAAGAAAAAGGTCATTGTTAACTACACCAGCGTTTCACAGAGAGAAAGAAATAATTTTCTCTAAAAACATCTAAATAATTTAAAACATTAAAAAAAGTATTATATATAATACTAGTATAAATGTAAACTGTTTTATTACAATTTTATAATTTTTTTTAATGAAAAATGTTTTGTATATCATAACAGTATATACATTTGTATTAACAATAACTATATTTTCGGAATTTTTTTCCTCTAAAAATAATAGAAGCAATTATCTTACAAATAAAGCTAAATTGACGAAACAAATGAATTAAAAATAAGCAAAACAAGTAAATTGAGGCAATTATAGCAGCAGAAATACCCAGTTAATCCATACCTAATGGAATACGAAAAATATAGCAAAATAGTTGTAACTAAAATATTTTAAGAGGAAAAATATCACACACATAGTTTCTTTGTTGGAACATTGACTAACAATAAAATGCCATAATAATTGAAACAAAATTGTTTTTAGAAAATGAGAAGTGCTTTCTTTTTTTGTCTCTCATATTTTCATATGAGCAATAATGTTTCCTATGAATTAGCTTAAAACATATTAAAAGAGAATAAACGATAACTGAACTATTAAAATAAATATAACTAACTATTATATATTCTTAGTTTAGTTATTATTTATCGTAGTTTATTCTGAACTAACGCTTAAGAATAATATAAAAACAGCAAACACGATTATGTTTTTTGGAATTGTACAAATTCATTTTCTCTTCTCCCCTCCCCCCCCAAGTAATTTCTTATTAATAAATTTTTCTGCTTGAAATTTCTTTCGACGTTTTGAGTTGCGTTGCCAAACTAATATATACAATACGAGAAAAAATTAAGAATTATCGTGTGTATTTTCAGCAGCTCTAAAAGCAGTTCTAAATATAGTTATTGCAACCATAGCTATTTGCATTGTTTAAATGTTGAGGGTTACGCAGTTGAACCTCCATTTTAAGAACCTCTATATTCAGCAATTTCTTCCATTTTGCAAACTTATTTACGGAACCAAGGACATTCAATTATTTTTTTCGTAAGATAACCTCCAAATAGTAAAGTGCATTTTCTATTTAAAGAACTTTTTGTCTTTTAATTAATTTTTTTCCCCTTTTTTTAAAAATGTTTCTGGACATTTTAAGCTATTCTCTATTTTAATACATTTTATGGGGATCAATGACTTTGAACTGGTTTTACCACGTGCCTAACTCACCTAGAGAAATAAAATTGCCTTATTATTCAAATAAAAAAGCTCAAGTAAAATTAACAGATTTAATTACTAAGTAAATTTACTGATGCATGTGGTAATGTATGTTTAAAGTTACAGGTTATAAAATAATGTATGCTTAAAATTACTTGTACGCTTACAATTAGAAATATTAAAATTAATTGATTTTAATACAAAAAATATTTTTTAAAGTTGAAAATACAATACTTTCCTGGACAATATATTTATTTTTCTTATTTTTCTTACAGATCTCTCTTTGATGGGTAAGATTTATAAAATAAATAGATATTTATTTACAAAAAAAAGTGTGAATAATTCTTTCTTTAATAATATCTGGTGTTTCAGAATGTAAAATTTTGTTTTATGAGGTTTCTAAAGATGGATCCTTATTTAACGAATTTTTCGTATAATGAACTTTTTTTCGGGATTCAGCGACTTTGTTAAACAGAGGTCCATCTGTATTTAAATTTATACATTGAAAAGACATGAAAGATATCTTAAAGAAAGCTTTTAAGTACCGTAAAATCCGGCGTATAACGCGCACTTTTAACACAAAAAATAAGATCAAAATTTACGGGTGCGCGTTATACGCCGGGTATGAAAATGAGAGCAAAAAAGATGAGCATAGAAAAAAAAAATTAGAGTTCTACATATATCAAAATACAGTTTTTTTTTGGAAGAAATGACATTTTTTATGAACTTTAAGAATTGTATTTCTGGAAGTATACTATCTTTTCAATAGCTTACAATAATACCTCAAATAATTTACTTTAAAGCATACGTACACTTCAAGTTTCTTCGTGAAAAAAAGGGAGTGCGCATTATACGGCGAATGTATCTTAAAATTAAAAATTGCAGCTCTAAAGTATGGGTGCGCGTTATACGGCGGTGTGCGTTATACGCCGGATTTTACGGTACATCTTATTTAAATTGATCGTGAAACTATAAAAGTATTAAATTTAGAAGAATGTAGAAAATAATTTTATAAAATTTATTTTAAACTCAAAATAAACTTATTTACTCTGTAATCCTGTGTCCTAAATACATTTCATTAGTACACGTTATGCAGTAGCGAAATTCAGTCTGCACTCAGCAATTACATGTGCTTCGGTAAACTGCATATTCACGGATTGAATGTCCTAGTAAACGCAATATCTAAACTCTAATGCCTTAGACGTCTTCACTACACATATAAATGGATCAATTTACTTGTGTATGTCCTCGGATCCAACTCCATCTTATGCATAGAATAGTGTAGATATTCATATATGTTTCATCCCTTCATTTGCATCGGATACAAGTGGTTAAGATATTGCTGGATTATGTGTACAACATCTCTATCTGTCATCATCAAATGATTGCGATTTTCCTAACAATTCGCAACAACTTTACTTTCTACTTTAAAACCGTATCTGGATAATCACTTTCTCGATCCTTTACTATGGGGGACATTGGCTAGTCAAATAAAGTAAGTGAATCATAAATTGGTTGTTTTAGGATTAAAATTAATGTCAGGTAACAGAATTCATAGAAATAATACTGCTTTGAATATAATTTAGATCATTAATATGCACAATCATATATTTCATCTAAGTATATTTAACATAAATAATAATAAGAATTTTCATGGAAGTTATATCTTGTATATTTTGAAATTAGCTGAAAATATTCATTTATTTCTTTAAGGAGCTTTTCGTTTTGGCAATAGAAGAAAAAATAATCGAACCATAATTTTCGAATAAAGTAGTTTTGATTGTAGGATGTGAGTTTAATGCGGGCATCTATTGACGAATAGTGGAAGTCTATGGAAAGTAATGTTTAGGTCGAGCGTCTTGAAACAGTTGGTGTAAAAGTTTTCCAGAAGGGCAAAATACGACATCGGATCTCCATGACAATGTCCGCCTACACGTCTCTTATGAAACCAAGGCAACTAAAAAAATCTGTTGAGAAATGCTAGAACACCCTCCATACAGTCCGGATTTGTCCCCTTGTGACTTCTAATCCTTTAGGCCACTTTAGACATTATAACGTTTCTGTTTGAACAATAAAGTGGCCGCGGTAGCCGAGTGGTATAGGTATCGGACCGTGGCTTACCTTGTCATGAGTTCGAGCCCAATACCACTAAAGATCCGCTGTGTAGGGCAGCGATGCACGTTAAATCTATCGAGAGCTGAAACGTCCTCCCGTTGGTGTGGTGTGGTAGTTAGGAGAGGGGGTGCCAGCTCAGGTGTCGTCCACGTCACTTGACCATGGTTCAAAATTACGTGGTCCGTCGCCAAAAGCCCTCGTGTAGCTGAACAGTGTGACGTTAATATTCAATCAATCAATTGAACAATAAAGTGAAGGAATCTGGACAGGACTTCCTCAAGAATCAACCACGTTCTTTCTAGAGAGAAGACATATACCTGCTGCCGAAACGATGGGATCTGTGTTACAACCCTCAGAGCGATTTCATTTGTTTTCCAATTAAATCATTCTTTTTATTGATTTGTGCATTTTTATACATTGGAAACCTTTATATATTGTAGAAGCATGACTCATTGTCTCACCAAGAGATCTCCATAAATATAAAACCTACTGACGAAATTTGTAAGCATTTTTCGTTTGTTAAGTAGATATCCATTAAGAACGGATTTCGTGGGAAAACAACTCCCAGTGGAGTTGTTTGGGGTTAAAGAAACTTTATAGATAACAATTCCCATTTTTCAATCATTAAACCGGCAAACTGTTAATTTGGTGAATATGTTTCTTCTTTTGATGCGTAGAGATACGCTAAGAATTGATTTCGTAGATATCATCAATGCGGAATAGGTTTCGGGAGCATAAAAATAATGCATCCTTTTACGAAATTCAATTCATGTCCTTTTCAAATCAAGAGGTAAGAAGTATGTGGTTTTTAATACAATCAAAAGCTTGTTGCTAGGATTTAGGTATCAATAATTTATAAGCAGTATATAGTCATTCATTATAATGAAAGACTCAGAAGAAAGCGGGTAAAGGCTAGTATCCTATAAATGGCTTACATTGTTACAATGTATATTGGATTAAAAAAAACAGAATTTGATACTATAAATATTTAAATACACAATTTTATTGCATTGGGTCGATTCACAGCTCGAGACCCTTTAGCTTAGCTCGATACTCCCGAGTAAGTAAGTAAGTAATTAAACTGTTTCCGAAACTCATTTCTGAAAGAAAATTTGTGAGAAATGAAAACTCCACAGTGTTTGTATTAAGATTTGTCCTAATGGTTGTCTGATGTATACCTTAATCATGTAATATGTGCATAATATAGGTAGTGTTCGATAAATGTGTAGTTGTATCTGTAATTCGTATAGAAGTTCATGCAGTATTAAAAAAAAACAATAGTTTGTATGTCTCGCAAGAAACTGACTCTTAAAGGTTGTGGAATATTCGAAAGAAATTCTTCGTGAGAAAATACGATAAATTCGAAAGAAATATGCAACAGTGGAGAATGGAAAAGCCATTGATTCGGCAAGAATTCGGAAAAGACATATAGATTCAGATAAAAGTGAACATGAAAACTGGCGGAAGGGAACTTTATGTTCTAGAATGCATCGTCCCGAGATAAATACATAAAAAATGTCCCTTATATATGGCTAAAGCTGTTCTTTACAACGAATTTCATGTAGACTTTTTTTTTATTCGAACACATCTTTATAAAACTTTGATTTTTTTTTAAAAAAATGAACGTTTTAGAGAGAATAAATATTTCTTATATTTCACCAATAAAACAATAATTAACATATTTTATAATCTTTAAATTCTTCCCCAAAAATATACAGGAAATAAACAAAAGCTCTTGCAAATATCATTGCTAATTTTTTGTTGCAGGTGTATAAATTTCTTGAAAAGAGCTTTTTTTAAAAAAATTCCTTTTACATTAAACAGTAATTATTTTTAAATACATTAAATAACTAGGAATATTAAACTAAGAAATGGCATATTACATTATTAACCAATATTACAATATGCTACGTAGTTTATAACTAACGTAAATTATATAACGAACTGATGTAATAATTAGATGAGTGCTTGTATAAACATATTCTTACGAAATTGATTTTAACAACGCAAAACAAAAAGTATATAAACAACCTATTCCTTATAGAAAAAAATTTTAATTAAATTCTATCTTTTTTATTAGTCAACCATTTTCAATAATAGAAATGAACAAATTCTAGTTAGGCATTCAGAATTCAGCTAATCAATAATTGAATAATTGCAGACAGTAAGTTTACCACAAGGGGGTGCTAAAAATAGCATTTCTATAACCAAAGATTAAATGCCAATGATCTTAGTTACAACATTATTGAAAAGATTATTATAATAGACAATGTTATGTTGTTCACAAAATTTGCTAAAAGTATGGCTTTCTTAAAATTTTATTGTTATTCTTATACTGAGTGAGATCCGCATCGATGTACAAATTGATTATTCGAATTAGTGCTTTCAGTTTGCAGTGAAAATGGGCATGCATTGCAAATTTTGTTGTAAAAAATGTTTTAACAATTGTGCTTAAATAATGCAGAACATAATAAAGGCCTGATTGCAAAGTGAAGATTTTCTTGGTAATTTGATCATGAGGGTGCTTTGAATATTAAATCAATCGGATCTCAATATCCTTATTGGGGTGTAAGAAATGGGATGACCACAGCTGATGATTTTATTCCTAATTTAGTTGTAGTTCATAATTATGAGGATTACGGATTTTGTAAAGAGAAAGATAGTTGCTTAAGAAAAAAGTACACCCGGAAAAAGCAAATAATAGATTATGTTATTTTTATTTTAAACGATCGAATAATGTTTTGGTATTTAATAGTTACTTTTACATATATTCGTGTAATTTTTATGTCATTAGTGTTTGCAAATAAATCAATTTAAATAAATTTATCTTTTCAAACTTAATATTGCAATTTATAAAAATAATGATATAGGGATGTTAAGTATAAACTAAATATACACGATAAATGATGAATCTAGAATTTATCAATTTCTCTTTTTCGCAAGAAACAAAAACGAAAATCCGAAGTTACGAAGAATTCTGAAATGGAAGAGAAAAAAGTATGCCGAGGAAGTTGTAAGAGTTTGAAAATATAAATTAAAATAACATAATCTCAATTTTTAAGAAAAAATAAACAAAATAACCAGTAAAGAAGATTTAAAACAGTCAATAAAAAACATCGACTAATAAAATAAAAAAAAGCATTGGAACCATGTCATTTATATTGGACTCAGGGCATATTAACGCCCCCATTATAAAAATAAATATAATCAGCTGTAAAAAAGCAAATATTGAAATTTAAGCAAAAACCAGCCGTTAGAGATTTTACATATGTTAAAACATATTAAATCAAGTAATATTTAAGAGATATTTTTTACAAAAGCTTATTTCATATACTGTTAATAAAACAATCAAAACTTTGAATTTTTCTCAAGGAAATAAAATTAATATGAATTTACGCAGTTAAGTCTCTCCAAGTTCTCTTTATTATGCCATATATTCCTAAAATTTAGACATTTTAAGGCTTATGTCCTATTTATCATTTACATTTGCAAGTGAAAAACGCATCTGACATTTCAGTGAAGAGTGTGAAATATAAAGTATTTTAGATATGAAAGTGATGGATTCCAAGAGAAAACTAATCAGAAGTGTAAAAAAAGTGTTCCACTTTCTAGTATCACAGAAAAGAATAAATTAGAATATATCATTAAATTTAAAAAGTTTTCTGTCTGAAAAAAAAATGTTTTCTTTTCAAGTCCTAGTTTTTAATATTAACATTGAATTGTTTTAAAATATAGAAAGTGCATTAGAATTCTAGACCATACCAAGTATTATGCATTACGATATTATAAATGATATATTGAAAAAAATGAGTTTTTTATTTAACTTAAGATATAATATAAAGTTGGTCTCTCAGCCATATCATTAATATATGAACAAAATGTAATTTATTTTAATACGGATGGTCAGTATCAACAGCACATTCTAACTAGTAAATTGCTTAGTACTCACAGAGCAATATCAAAACAATATTAACGGATGAAGTAAAAAGTCATTTACAAGAAATTTTATTACATTCATTAAAAATATAAATAAATAAATAACAGTTTATAAAAAAAGCTAAAAAAAGAACCCCTCTTTTATAGAAAACGAAATTAAGAAATTGCTGACTCGTCCTCCCTTTTTTCATATAAAGAACACTTTTTTGTTTGTTATACAGGTTGGGCCTAATAAGACCTACCAATGTTAAACACAAATAATTTTTTTCTTTTTGTAGGTTATAATTGAATTCTTGGAATTTTTTTTTATGGAACCATACAGTACAAAACAATGTGTTAAAATTATCAAATTTTTCTATTTTTGTCAACGATCAATTGCTATGACGCAGTGTAAATATTGGAAATATTTTAATTCAAGATCAGCTCCCCACAGCCTTCATGATTGGGAGTTTGTTTGGTCGTTTTGGGGAACTGGGTTCAGTTCCCGACCATCCTGGAAGAGGTGCCATTCGAAATATTCGCACTGAAGACAACGTGGGAACTGTGCGGCAGATCTGTCTCAATTCGCCGTAGTTCTAGCTAATTGGGCATTTCCAGAACGACATGGTGTAGAATTTTCAGGTTGAATCTTGATATACCCATGGAAAATTCAAATTGTGCAAACACTGCTACCGCAAGACCACCTGCTGCGTGAAATTTTTAGCGAACGTCTGATTAAAAAAAATCCCTTGGCCACCTCGTTCGCTAGAATTAACTGCGCAAGACTTTTTTTTATGGGGATATTTAAAAGACAAAGTATATGTTAATATACCAAAGACTATTAGACAGCTAAAGCACAATATTTGAGACGAAATACTGAGCATTCAACTAGAAACATTGCGTAGTGTAATGGAAAATGTGTTAATAAGAGCCAGTTTCTGTATGGAGAAAAATAGGTGACATTTGACATAATATACATAATATTCATACATAATTTCCATAAAATATGTTGAATATATAAAAAAATAATCAACATAAGTGATTATTACAAGAATTATTCGTGTTTAAGATTAGTAGGTCTTATTTGGCTCACCCTGTATTTGTATTATGAATGTTTTCGCCTTAGGGCTGTAACTTAATCTTTTAGTCACCAAATCTGGAAATGGTAAACCATTAATCATGTTGATCATGATCAGGACAATGGAACAAAGTTATTAAATTATTGTATTGTCATCGGTCCTTGACAAATATACAAAATTTCGAATTCATCTGACCTTTTAAAGTGGGTAAAAATCGAGTTCAAAATTCCGTTACATACAGGTGAATCTTATAAAAGCGATATATATATATCATAGCACTTTATTAGCATTTAAATTTATGCATACAGTACCTTCAATTTTTTTTTCTGTATTCGTTAAAAAAATCTGTTATCAAATGTATTTTAATTTTGAATCAATATTATAGCAAGAAAATTTGAAAGAGTTAGAAACATACACACACACACAAAGAAATAATATACAAATTACTTATGGCGCTTGATTCGAACTTTGGTTGAGAATATCCATTGATATAATTTAATTTTAAATAATACTCGACAAAGGCTGATAAATAATCTTACATTTAAAAATGAATAAACAAACAAATTTATCACTAAAAATCGAGTTCAAAGATTCCGTAACATACAAGTGAAGCTAATAAAAGCGAAATAAAAATTAGAATTTTTTATTTATTTAACGTTTAACATAACATATACATTAACATATAACAAATAGTTATTTCAACATAAACATGATAACAATAAAATCATACATTAAAACTTACCTGCGAATTATTTTTGAATTGGTTCTCATCGTTCTTCCCGTGTTTCCTTTGATAATCCAGAAGTCCTTCCAATAGATCCACCACTGGCTCTCCTTCAGCAATATGGAAACGGTCCCTCATATTCCACAAATAAAGCTTTAGCTCTTGCATCAGGGTGCCCACTTCCGTGATCAAATAACCCATCCGAAGACTTTCAAACTGCAAAAGATCGGTTTAAAGACATGATGAGCACAGGAAGGAACACTTCCCTTCTAAAATATCGTCTTCCTTTCAAATGAGGAGGGTATTTTCGTTTTAAATATCGATAAAAGGTTTCGAATGATTTAAGGAGCGTTCTTTTCATGTAACGAGTTCCAGGTTTGATTTCGGTTAAGTAATTGAATGTGTTTTGAATGAAACATAAAGACGGGAGTTAAATAACTTGCTTTCCAGTGCAATGTTATGTTTCATTTGTTGCATTTTCATATTTGTGGATGGTATTTTGTTAATGAAGTGAATAATTATTCTTTGACCCCTTTTCTTCTGATTATACGGAATTACTACGGATTTATATTTTACTATATAAAAATAAGAAACAGAATTTTTAAGGAACTTCTTTTAAAAGTAGAAACTGTATTACATGACAGAGATAACGAAAGAGAAGTTTATGGTTTTAATATTTCTTACCTTTCAACTTAATGTACCGTGTTTATTCGAATCTAAGCCACCATCACAATTCTAAACAGCACCCCAAATTCTCTACAAGTTTTAATGAAAAATAGTGAAAAAGGGTTTATTGATAGCCAATTTTAAGAAATTAAAATAAATTTAAAATGACAACTAAAAGACGTGAATAACTAGTGAATTTTACAAGTATTATAAACTTTTAAATGCATGCATGCCGCACACGATTTTCAGCAGGTTTAACTTCAGAGAAAAAGTGCAGCTTAGATTCAAGTATATACGGTAATTTGATTTATCGTATTTATTCGAATCTAAGCCTCACTTTGTTCCCTATGTTAATGTTTTTGAAGATCGGAGGCGACCAAGAATCGAAGGGGGAAAAATTCATTGGATGAGGGAAAATTGAACATGACACAAAATGTTAGAGCAATTACAGTTTCATGTACGTATTTAAAAGATTTTAATACTGGAAAAATAAATTATTCCTTTACACTCATTTTAAATTTTGTATTTTGTAAATATCAGATATCGGTTTTACACTATTTTTTATACCTTCCCTAAAACGTGCTGAGAATTTGGGGTGCGACTTAGAATCAACGGTGACTTGGATTCAAATGAAAGTCATTTTTGTACTAATTATTATAAAAACGTACTATTCCTTTCACAAATAATGTCAACACAATCTTATAAAGAGTATAAGTATTTATAGAAGAAATTATATTTCTATTTCGCTGCAAAATTATTGTACCCCATAGTACAATTGGCTTAAATGAAATAGGATAGGCACTCAGCAAAATATTTAGATTTCACGTAATTTCGCAAAACAAATTACTCTTAATACTCTTAATGAAAAAAAAAAAGTTATATTTATTTTTTATAAATTTTTATTTCAGGTGATTAATAAAACAAGCTAAATAGGCACATAATGTTTTGTAATTGATAAAACACTGTAAATTATTTTATAGAAATAACTTATATAGTATGTAAATCATTTTAATTTTATATAAATTTAATGTTCTGAACTTATTTTGTGTAATAAATTTCTCTCCTTCTCTTTAAAACTTAATTATATTTGATAAATATAGCAAAACTTGAACCATTTTTTTCTCCCAAAATTTTTAATAAGTACGTTTTTTACGTAATAAAATCAAGATTAATTTTTTTATTGTACTGAAAATTAATATTTTTAATAAGATATTACATACCTTGTCTTGTATAGTAAGAAATTCGCTTGATAGACATCTGGAATAGTCTGGTTCTCCCCAAGCTGCCTCGTTGTCTTTCTTTAGGTTGCAATGTCTTCTTACTTCCCCTTAGAAACAGATTGTGCTTCAATAAGTTTTTTCATGAATTTTAGGTATCAGCATCTTCGCGATTTATCATTAAGTATTATGATTTCACTTTCTAATTTCAAAATTTGTTCTTAAATATCTATTTAAAATGGAAATTAAATAGTTTAAAAACTTAAGGAAAATTTTCAACTTCAAAGAATAGGTGTGTAAAATGTTTGTTGATAATTTATTAACTTGTCGCAATCCGGAGCAAATAGACTGGGTGTGGTTGCCTAGTAGTTAAGGTCACGTACTCCTGGTCTGCGTGTCACGAGTTCGAGTCCTTGTACCACCGAAGATTTGCTGTGCAGAGGAGTTGTTACACGTTAAATCTGGTTAGGTTCAAAGTCCTCCCGTTGGTTTGGTAGTTAGGATAGGGGGAATCCCAGGTCGATGTCGTCCTTGTCTCTTTACCATGTTTTAAAATCACAAGGTCCGTCACTAATAAACTTCGTGTTGCTTTATAGTACGTTGATCGTTCTAGTCCGCTTTCGAAGTGGCCATATCAAAACAATGAAATTTTCCGAAGGATGTAAGAGCATTGAAATGTGCATGAACTGTTCTTCTGAGGCGACCTCGCCTGCTCACATCCTCGAATGTCTAGGGCTCACCAATCAGGATTTAGAAGACGATCCCTTGATGGTGTTGGACTTTCTGAAAGTGTACGATGTCTTGGACCTGGTCTAGCACTGTTAACCAATGGAGGCGTGCAACAACAGCAACAACAACGTTGATAAATGCTCACTGAAGCAACTCGAGGGCTACTGGTAATGGACCTAGACATTTTGAGCTGCTTTCAACTTACAAGGAAAATTCCTGAACTGGCACTCAGCCTTAGGAATGGCGATCTGAGATCAATTAGTGAATCGATATTTTATCCTAGAAAATCGACATTCGATTTTTTCTGTTTTGGTAAAAACCATAAACTTATTTACAATTAGTTGAATCTTTAAAACCCGTAATGTTACGGTGTTGGTGGTTAAAGGGTTAATTTACTGGCAACAACCAAAAAAACTATAATTATCAATACGTCCACTCAATAGCCATGATGTATATGGATATCGTGGGACCATCTATTCCATGCGAGCGCCTTTTTTCGATTGCCGGCAACATCACAAATGATGAGTTGATCCGCTTGAATACCAGTAGACTTGACAGACCGTTGTTTTTAAAAAGCTTAGATATCAAGCATTGAGAACTATAAGCTATATTATCTATTTTCTAAACTTTTTAATGAAACAAATACATTTAGAAAATAAATGTCTTCTTTTATACCTGATACTTTGGTATGGTAGTAAAAATAATTGCAATTGTCGAATGCCCTGAACTAAAAAAATTCCCTGATTTTACAGATAAGAGATCGGTTATTATGGTATCTTTCTTGTTTTTCATTAAATGGATTTGTATTTACATTGTAAATGCAGATTTGAAAAAAAAAATAGATTTTTTAGAAATCGACCTTTCAGACCTCGATTTTTTTTGTGAATCGATTCATCAGGTTACGATTCGAATCTATTTAAAAATCGATTTTTTTTGTGAATCGATTCATCAGGTTACGATTCGAATCTATTTAAAAATCGATCTTTTTCGGAAAGAATCGCCATCCCTACTCAGCCTCCATATTTCCATACCACGTCAATGTGAAAGCTGTGCACCTAGACAGATATAACGTTCACCAGTTTATGCACGAGTTGAATCTTCAGTGATGGCTTGAACCTACTCCTCGACAGAAGACACAAGTTTGAAACATGTCTTTTAAATATTAACTAACTATAACATCTCAAACTATTATGAAACATGAAACCGTTAAGGGGTCCGGCACGTCCATAGGAGTCTATGTTAAATTACGTAAGTTTATGTACTTTTTTCTCAGAAACTTCGTACTTCTCATGGATATATTTTTACAGCAGGTTATGTATATTATTAATAAAACTTTAACGAAGGGTTTAGTTTTTTTGTTTAAAATTAAAATAAATACGAATATTACAAAAAATTACCAGTTTCCCCCCCCTAAAATTTAGTTTAATAAAGCCTTATCTAAAAAGGTTTGCTAGATATATCTAATTTCCTGCATTAAAATGTGTAAACATGCAAAAAGTATCCTTCAGAAAATTTGCGGATTATATAATAAGTAGTTTTTGAGAAAAATGTGCATAAAATAAAAAATATTGCATATTGAGTAAACAGGCTTTAAAGTAAAAATTTATAATTTTTGAGAATTTTTGTTTTTTTAGTACAATCCAGTAGCACATAAAGCATTTTCTTTACCCTATACTCCTACAGAAGGCTCTTCTAATTTTATTTTTTCCATTATTTTTAACAATTTAGCCTTGTTTTAGGATCTCAAGAAGCTTTCGTTCGGCTACTTGAATCTCACGTGCATCTAATCTTTTGAAGCATGGCACGCAGTTACAACTTGGTTCAATATCATAATGTCTTAAGATCATTAATTTTGCTATACTGAACTGCGTAATAACCATTCTTAACCCAATTTTTATCGTTTTTAATTTCCCGAATGTAGATTTTGGAATCACTGACCATATGGTGTTATTAACTGACTTATTTAAACAAAAGACGTGTACCGATAAACTTTTGGGGGGTTATTCCCAGTACACTCTAATTTTTCTACTATAACATTATATGGATATTTTTGTGGTCATCAGACACTTATGCAAGGGAAAACACAAGTGCTTTTAGCAGAGTTCATTTGATGCGCGTCAAGCAGTAACTTCATTTAAAAAATAAATGAAAATACTTCTAACTATCGCGTATTTTCTTACATAATATATCATTTCAAACAGAACTATTTGAACTCATAAAAATTATAAAATGTGAAAACCTAAAATTTTTCGAAAATTCTTATGCTGGACCCTTTTAAAGTGTAGAGTAGGGAGCCCCCTTTGGAGAATTGAGAATTATTTTATCGATTGCCAGTCTATCGATATGTATCAATAGTTGTTTACAGTGCAAGAAAAGAAAATTCCAAACAAATAATAAAAATGTAGAATGCAAATTTCAACGCTTTTAAAATATAATTATTGGAATTTAATTAAGTAATGAAACATTTTATATGTAACACTAAGAAAAAATTTTATACCGTTCCTAAAAATAAACACTTGCTTTTTGTTAGAATTCTAGTAGTTCGAAATAAAAATAAAAAAAAAAAAAAAATCTCTGATTGAAGAGCGAGAGGTAATACCACTCATCAAATTAATAGTTCTGTGCTCCATTTTCGACATGAAATCGGAAATTTAGATCAGAACCGATCTTAGAGTGTCGGCCGCTCGCGTGCTAAGACCTATTGTGCCGACTCTTTAGAGATTTTTTCATATTGTGATTAATACTTAACTTTGACGTTATAAACTCATCTTCCTGTAAAAAAGTAAAAATTAAAACATTTGTAAAAGTGAAACCAGACAAAAATAACTCCCTTGCTCTATTTTTTTTTTTTTAAATTGTAAGGCTATTATTAAATTGAAAATGTTTAATTTCCCTTAATGCATATAGAAATTCAAACACTCCTATGTCTTAGGTAGGTTGATATTTTCGAAAAGCAACTTTCGCAAAAATCCTTTTTGACACATCTTTGTTAAGCATTGATCCCCAGAGCACCGCCAGTACCACTGAAAAGCAAAAAAATAAACCTTTTATTTTAATAATGCCGGTACTGCCCCGACGTTTTACACCAAATGAAGGATGTGTGATAAAGTAATGGACAACACACTAACACACTGTGCACTATAGCATTCTATTTTTCTTAAACTATGCTATGCTATTGAGAAATTGGACTTATTTGGATTTTTCAATAACTACTTAAAATTCAGCATATTTATTCGACGCATAATGTTTTCTTTTGAGAAATTCGTAAAACGTTTTGCTTGATTGATAGAACTATATGTGGCCTACGGCCGCCCACGTGCGTTGCACACCTGCTACGATCGGCCCTGATTTAAATATTGAATCTCAAATAGTGTGATTGAATTTAAATCGTATTCAAGAAGTTTGAACTTCGTAAATCTCCTCTCTCCAAGACCTAAAATCAAATCTAGTTCATGCTTATCTTCTTCGACTATTCTGCCTCACATACTTTCTAATATGATACTTATTCATTCCTTTATTGTGATATTTCGAAATAAATCCATCATTCAAATTCTTCTCAATCAAATGTTTCTAGTCTTCCCTAGCCCAATATTCGATAATAATTAAAATCAGACATTTAGCATACATCATTGCATCACATTGTTTTTCCTTTGTACTCAAATTATCATTTTGGAAAATGAATGTAAATTATACATCTCAATTATACTTTTAAAAAACAGTTAAAGGCAGACCAAAAACAGAATGGTGTGAAAATTACAATGAATATCTCAGCAGAAATCTTAATAAAATATTTCAACAAGTTAAAGCGAAATGTTTAGTCTAAGGAAGATTTAAATCGTTTGTCTTTTATAAAAACATCTGCCGATTCTAAATAACGAACTGCAATCAAATACAGTGAACACGTGTGTTTTGAAAAATCTTCAGTTCATTGTACCTAGGTTACCAAAGTATGCAGTTTGCCAGAATGAAATCGTTATCGCACCACGAAATTTAAAAGAAATATCGCCAATGTCAAAGAGACGCAATGTTCTGCACTCCAAACATCTCGAATATTTGTGCCAATACATATTCTATATTTAAGAAAGTTAATTTCTTTTGAAATAAACTCGTAAAGAAACTGGTATTCTAATAAATGTATTTATTAAAAAAATAAAATGCTAACTAAATATGAGACCAGCTTAATTTAAGTAAATTAACTTTTTTTTTATTAATAAATACTCTCTCTGAAAACACAACAGATTTTTTTTTAACATTGTAAAAATTTTTCATGCCTTAATTTTACGGTTTAATGTTTTTTTTTCTCACAATTTCTATTTAAAAAAAACCTTAATAATTGTTTCATCTCTAAAGATTATTTTAAGAACTAAATTCAAAAACTTGAACTAAATTCTCTTTCTAATATAATAAAACGTTTTTAATGTGATTAAAAATATTGATTTACGAATACTGATACTATAAATAATAGTTTTCTGCTTTTTAAGGTTTAGTCTATTTTCACTCTTGAAATATGTACTTAGTATTTACATTAAGATGTTTCCTTCTTTTTTCTTTCTTGTTTTATTTGCTTTGATGTAATACTTGTTCTGGGATCCAATGGAATTTTTAGAATTTTTTCTTAAAGATGTAAATTCATTGGAACAGAATCCATGAAAAAATCCATGAAAATAATCCATTATTATAATTTGCTGTAATTTCCTTAATAGAAAACTGATAAATGATTTAAATAGTGTATATAATGAATATATGTAGCAGTTATTAATATATTTCTATTAGTTATAACCTTGTATGTGTAATTTCTAACAATTATATCATCCATAAATTCTAAAGAATGAAAATAACTATTCAGATTATTAGTATATTTAAATATTTACCTGTGTAACCTTTAGGACAGAACTGGATGTCTTCAGTGTTCGCAGCAGTTTTAGACCATCTAACTTCTAAGTATTTTTCAGTAGGGCAAGTAGGTGTAGCTCCTGTACAATATATAAATTTACATTGTTTAATATCTGATAATTAATTACACGGTGGCACTAAAAATGAGTTGAAAAAATTTGAAATAGTAGAAAAAGAGAGAAATAAAAAAATTTTTCCTAAGAACATTTAATTTTACTAAAATCATATAAATATGTTTACAATATAGTTAGTGAGTGTGTGTGTGTGTGTATTTAAGCTGGTGTAAAATGTAATTAACAATTGATATTACTTCTGTCTATGTCTATATTACTAATCATAGATTATTTAATTATAAAATATTTGAATAATATTGGAAACCATCCTGTGAGTATATGATATATTTCTCTTATGAAACCAACAGTTCGATTCAATTGGCAAAAATCCATAAGAAATTCAAATAAAATTTTTTATTCGAAATTATTTTTTTTACTAATTTTTTTTAGCCTCGTAATATTTGAAAGATCTAAATTTAAAAAAAAAATCCAGAGTTACGGTAACTAAGGGGAAGGTAGACTATTAAAACTAATTTTTTAAATTGTAATTTTAATCAGCTGAAAATGAAATTAATATAGTAAATGATTATTATATTTCATAATTTGTAACCCCCCGTTATTTAGACTCTTCCATATCAACAGTAAAGAGACTTTCGCTCCCTCTAGCGAACAGAACAATCTTCAGTGATGGCCAAGTTTCGGAACTGTAAGGACGTAATGAGCATGCGCTCCGATCCCTTTCAATTCTATGTCAACTGTTAGTTCTCTAGTTATGTATGTAAATGTGTTTGTTTTGTCTAATAAACGTGTTTTAATAACTAGTGGACTTAGTAAAGAACCCCTTCCCCGTCTGTCCCTTATCATTTGGCGCCCACCACGTCATAAATTTAAATATATTTTTTAGAAAAACTGTTATAAACTGATTTTTTTTTAAAAAATTAAATTTTTAAAATTGCTTTTAAAATGTTCCTTGCACATTAGTTTTTACGATACGTTCATAATTTTTGTTTTATACATAGATAGACTACAGCAAAAAATATTTGTGCATGGATTCTAAATTCAGAACAAAATTTGATGAAAAAAAGATAAATTTTCTATATTATATGAAATATTTCACCGATTATCACACATTCAAGGTATTCAAAATAACACAAAATACGATCCATTTAATTCTTTAGAAAACTAATGCACAAATTTGTGAATTATATCATCTTACATAAGTTGTGAAAGTTTCAAAGAGATTGGATATAATTTGAAACGCAAGGAGCATTTTACGTAACAATGAAAAGGGAAAATTTAAAAACTGATAAAAGTGCATTTTAAACATTTATTTGAGTAAAATAAAATAAAATAATTAGTAATTACAAATTAAAATGACAAAGCCTTTGACAGAATTGTTATATTAATTATATATAAGAAATATTATTAGTATAAAAAGTCAAAACCGCAATTTTGACCAAAGTATGACATTTTGAAGGTCCACCATCCCCTTAAAGTTCGTTTCTATTCATACCCTAATGAAAAGTTAAAACTTTAAACTGGTTTATCTCATTATAAAAAATAACTAGTTTATCTTCTGTTAAAATCCTAAAATGTTTTTTGCTATTGGGCCAAATGCTTTGATATTTTTCTACTTGTTGGTATTAGTACATGTAACAAGAGTTGGTATGCATTTTAAAATTAAAATAATGCTTGTTTTTTTTAAAGAATAGTTGAATTTAGAGTTTATGCACTTTTTGAGGAATTATCAATAAAATTTAATAATAAAAAAAGTATCTTACGAATATCTGGTTCGCTAGCAGAAAACCCATACCAACTTTTGTTATACATAGTTTAGCGTGCTCGTAAATCAAATTTCAAGTGAGGACACCAATTATTGTAAGTGGGTTATCATTTTAAAATCATTACATAAATTTTTAAATATTTCCTTAAGAAATTAAATGATTATCTCTTTGTAGTATTTTGAGTTCACAAAAACTGTTTTACGTAATACATATACATAAATTACAATTAAAAAATTGTAAAATTCATTAAATCAAACGTTTTCTTAATTTAACTTAATCCAGTTAAATTAATACATACAGGTAATATTCCGAATGCAGATATGAACTTTTAAGTTTTTAGAAAGACTAAACATGTGAAAACGTTTTTCTAGATTTTACTTAATATACAAAACAGTAAATATACTTCGGCATTTTTTTTTTATTTCACAAATTTTTACGTTATATCCAAGCCTGATTTAAATATACTAAGAAGTTAATTCATACTTCATTGTATGAATATTTTTTATAAAAATTGGAACATGGTTACAGAGAGAATGCAAACTTTGATTTGTAGCTGAAACAATGTTACGCAAGGTTTAATAAAAATAAATTTAGACTTTGGAAATGTGTCTTCAAAAAAAGAAAACAAATATTATGCAAATGCCTATACATATAAATACAGTCGAACCTCTATATAACGAACCTCTATATTGCGACTTTTTCTATTTAGCGAACTTTTTCCTGGAACCTTGAACATTTCACGATTATCTTCGTAAAATAACCTCTCTGTAGCGAAGTGAATTTCCTATATAACGAATTTTTTCTTTTGTGATTCAATTTTTTTTTCTCCCTATTTTTAAAGTATTTCTTAACATTTCAATTTATTCTCTCTTTAACACATTTAATGGTGGTCATAAATCTTGAAATGGTTTTATTGGATCCTATCTCGCCTAGAGCAATTGAGTTCTGGATGTTTCATCTAAGAAGTGCACCCTATAACCCCCATTGTCCAGTTCACTAGAAAAATCTTCGATATCCTTTTTCACCCACAATGGAGTTGTCTCGTGTCCTAGTTAAAAAAAACATTGTATGTTTAATATAACTTGAATGCTTGCAGATGTAAAATGTCTTTAAAGTTCGTTAATTTTAATATAAAATTATTTTCTCAAAATTGAAAATACAGTGTATTCTTCAAAATTCTTTTTTCTTGGTTTCCTTGCAGTTCTTTCTTTCTTTCGTTTTTTTTTTGATGGGTAAGATGTCTAAAATAAATAAATATTAATTTACAAAAAGATGTAAATAATTACTTTATATATTAATATATAATGTTTATGAATTTAAAATTCGTTTTATGTGATTTATATAAAGTATATTGAAAGATGAACCTCTATATAACGAATTTTCCATGTTAACAAACTTTTTTTCATAATTTTGGGACTTCGTTACATAAAGGTCCGACTGTATTTAATACATAAAATATTGTGTTGAAAAATAGTTGCAATACTTCATAACATATACTATACGAAAAGTAAACTATTAAAGTTTTAGCAGAAAATCTTTTTCTTTAGTTATTCTTAAATATTCTGTGACATTAATTTGAAATCATCACAATCCCTTTAAATAGCCACTTTATTTACTGTGAGGCTGCTTGTTTCTGTATTTCTCAATGTATTTTGGCACAAAACACACAGAAATGGCGTTATAATTATAGATATAATCAAGCAAAGAGATTCGAAGCTTTATATATGGCCTTTCTCCGTATCACAATGCCGATGGGAGGACCATATTAATGCACTATATTAAACCAACCTTCTAACCTATTATCTTCTCAATGATGACATATCTCTACCCAAGATTTCTCTCTCTTTTTTATTTAGGGAGGATAATGGATATTTTGTTTTTGACATAAAGATTTATAAGAACAATTTATCAGCAACAGGGAACAGACACAATGTTTTTACATCATAATACTTTTTTATGTATCATCAAGCTACATCTATCTCAAATTGTTAATATGTATATCAGTGGAGAAAGGAGAATATTAGGGTCCCCTTCAAAAGTGAGGTTTGGGGCCTTAAGCTGTAATACGTACTAAATGTCCGTAAGGCTTTGGAGCAACTCTTGAAATCTTAGTCCCCTCCCCTATCCGGGGGTTGTGGGGGTGTACGTTAAGCCATTGATGTATTCACTTGACTTTTTATTATAAGAAATGCAGAGTTATTCATAATTCCCTCCAAGGTTTCAAAGCGGTTATAGTAAAAATAGTAAAACGAATACAGCAAAAAAGAACGTTTGAAAGAGTATAAAAATAATTCGGTTTATTTACATCAAGGGTGTCAAACTCAAAGACTAACGGGCCAAACAAATAAGATTTAACATTATGGTAGGCCACAAAAAAATCAGCATTCGTATGTTTATTTTGAATAATACACTATAATAAACATAAGCACACAAAAAAAGAACATTTAATGCTTACATCCTGACACGTGGCATCTCTTCTCTGCTACTATTTTTCCTATTTCGGAAGAAAAATTTTATATTTTATTACATATTATTGTGTCCCGCTCTCCCGGGGGGCGGCCCCAAAAATGTTCCTTGTGGGCCACATGTAGCCCGTGGGCCGAGAATTTGACAACCCTGATTTACATGCTTTATAGGTATTCTATGTGTGAACGTTTGATTATACACAGCACACATCGACTCCAAAGTCCAGTTTCTGCTATACTTCACTGGACATGGTACTTTCAACGTTATTGACAGTATGTTCTTATCCTTTCATGCTGTTCTGCTACATCACGTGACAAAAGAGGTTCGAAAAAGAAAATTTGGTCTTATGTTAAAGATCAAGTTCTCGGATAACACGAATAACATGGAAATGATAACACTTGCAGTCAATAACATTGATAGGGTCATGATGAGTACCGTGTGGCAGGAATTGTCCTATTGCATTGATGTAAGTCGTGTAACTAAGGCTTCAGACGTAGAACACATGCAGAATAAGTAAATAAATCTTGAATTGCTTCTGCATTCTTTCAAATGTCGTTTATTGTTGTATTTGTCTTAGTTTCTTTACTTTGGGGCTTCGGAAACTTGGAAGGAATTGTGAATATCCTTGCATATTTCGTATTTACTCGAATCTAAGCTGCATTATTTTCCAGTGTTAATGCTATTGAAAATCGGGTGTGGTTTGAAAGGAAGGCTAAAAAATTGTTTGGATGGGGGAAATTAAGTTCCCATCTTTTTCAAAAGAGAAAATGCAATCGTCCATTCTGACCACTTACATAGATGACTTATCCTATTCCGCAGTTTATTTCTAGCATTCTGTCAATCTTAAACATTGTTGTCTGCTCGTACTTAGGATTTTTTTGTGTATACTCTGTTTTTTAATCACCTAAACTTCACTATGATGCAAGTATAAAAATGGAGGCGATTTTATAGTATGCAGAAATAAACGGAAATAGAGCACAGGCCACTCAAAAATTGATATGGATGAAACAAACATACGTCGATGGCGTACACAAAAAATATAATTTCTTGTAAATTTTCATTAGTCTTTAAAAATTCTGGCATGGAATGGCTCCTTTAATAGCACTGAAGACGGCACAATGGGTGAAAATGGTGACACCGGCAGCAATTCTGATGTCAGTTGTGACAATGGGAATGACGAATTATTTTCGGAGCATGATATTGACGGTTTTAGAGTAATAATAGGTTCATGCGTGTATTTGAAAGTTTTTCATACGGGTAAAATAAATTAATTATTAACTTATTATTTCTCATTAATATTTTTTTAAAAAAATTCTTCAGTATCGTAGATTGATGAAGATTTTACACAATTTTTTATTTTATCTCAAAAACGTGTATGTAACTGTAGGTGCAACTTAGAATCAAAGACAACATTTTTTTTTTTTAATTTTGAGTGTGGCTTAGATTTGAGTAAATACGATAGTAAAATTATTATGTATTTTTTTATTTTTCAAAATATCATTTATTTTTCAATGCAATGATTCAGTTCTATACTGTCAGACTGATTTTACCAAGGTACGATATCTAAAATATTCAGAAAATAACGATTCAGTTTTGAGATATACACCAAAAGCAATCCTTAGTCTATAAGTTAATACCTTTAGAAATCATAGAATAAGAATTCAATTAAAAAAAATCTAGCAATAGAAGAGCAAATGATATCAGGAATACAAAGAATTTACCTTTTGCTGATATTACTGTAACGGAACAATCTTTCCTTGTAGAACCAGCAGTGCTTGTGATAATGCAAGTATAAGTTGCTGAAGCCCTTGCTGAATGTATGAGTAGTCGACTTCCTGCTGGATAAAGGTCTTCCACCATCTCTGGCTCGACAGACGGGTTGAGGATGTGATTGTTTTTGACCCAGTTGTATCCGAAACTACCATGGACGTCATCTTGGGACAGGCACGTGATTACCATTCGATCTCCTTGCCGGACGGTTGAGGTCAGAGGTATCACTTGAGCTTTAGGCTTAGTCACGACTGAAACATGAATACTTTTGTTCTGGATGATGCCCCAATCAGACACTTGGCAGATGAATTCACCTGAGAATGAAGTAAATACGATTAATGAAAGCATAAATTAAGGACGTATCTCTTTTAACTTGCATATAGAGGAAATATTAATACAAGAGATGTGAGTTAAGTAATGGTAACTTCAGTATAAATAAACTTTTCCTGATCTTACAACCGCAGTTGCCTTACATTCCTTCTAAATAATTACCAACAATGCTTATACCTTTTTGCCAAATATCGAGAAGCCGTTAGATAACATTTGCAAGGTGTTGATTGTTGATGTCAGCAACAGATAGTGGGTGCTATGTAAGGACCCTGTAGGACAGTCTATCAACGGTCTATGGGCAACAGACAGCTCAAAATGTCAATCTGATATTGAGGAATGGAGGTCTGACCTGTGCGTTGTAAAACCAGTTTCATTCTGAACCGAACGAAACACTTTAACCCATCATGCAACCGATCTATAAGGTATAATGCATTTTCACCCCAGTCTTCTAGTAATCCTCGATAACATTCTGTAGCATTTTTGCCACGGGCAACCTCGATTTTAAGCCACGAACTGTGATCACCGTTTGAAAACATGCCTTAGAGTGATAAAAACGAAAGATTTTTTTTAACGCAACTCAAAAACTACCCTTCTAAGTAGTTCGGGTGTTCTTTGGACCCTACGCATCGACAACAGCGCCATCTCCCAGCTCCACATCTAATTTAAACGCATGCCGGCTCTTCTGGGAGTTTCTAGGTTAAGTGGCTAATTTTTAATTTAAAGTCCTCGTATATGTTTCCTTTCCAGTAAATATACAAATATATGCTTTATTTATTTTTTGGATTTTGATATTTGTGTTAATATTAATGTTTATGTTACCTTTAAAATTTGAAATCAGTAACATGCAGTTTACCTAGCTTATGTGCTGATTATTCCGATAAGATGCAGAATCAAGAGATGCGCATCGACAACAGCGCCAGTTCACCACTCCACA
>BMAV01026834.1:32179-49667 GCA_019973955.1 Trichonephila inaurata madagascariensis | reverse complement strand
GCTTTTTTAAAATCATGGTTCTGAACGTAGTCGGATACCTTAAAAATTTCTTCGATTATTGTGCTCGCACCAACAGTAACTCTTACGAATCAAGTGGGTAAAAGCTAAAGAAGTGCAAAATATTAAAAATAACGTTTTTTTTATTCTAACCCTCACACTGCGTAGCAATTTTATCAAAGTAGGTTCAAAAATTGATTACTGCTCAATTACCTATCTCAAAAATCTACATCTTAAATCTACATTTTAAAGTTGGAATATTCAAAAAGATTTTGTAAAAGAGTTTTTATTTTAAAATATAGACTTAGATCATCAAAATATGAACTTAAAAACGTAAGTAAAAACATAAAATGGAACATAATGGGTTGCACAGCTAAAAATTCGGAAAATATGCATACACGTGGAAATCATGGGGAGCGCTATGAGAGGGTTAATAAGTTGTTCTTTTTTATACATTGACAAATTCTACTCAAATACAAACTTTTGCATTAACACCTCTTAAAAATACTCTATGTCCTATCTATTTCTTTTAAATAAATTCATTTTAATTATACTTCTACTTCTTAAGCACTACAGCCAATTTCTAGCCAAGGCTGCCTCAGTCAGTCTAAACTATCCTGATCTGCTTAATTCAGTGCTTCTCTAACTTTCAATGTTTGCGACCCAATTTTCAATTATATAATTTGCATCGCGCCCTCCCCCTCCATACAATAACGAGATGTATTAAATTCCATAATACTATACACTGACGCAAAATCCACAATACGATTTTAATCGCTATAATCCCTTCGACGTATATAAACGTCTTGCTCAGCCAGTGTGTTAATTGCCCCAGACGTATATATATGTCTTTCCGAAGTACTATCCTTTCTGTGAACTGCTATCCATAAAATTATTCCGAAGGCTTTGGAAAGCAATAAAATGACCTTGACAGTGTTTGCGAAAAAGTTTCTTGTTTCAGAGGATCTGATTATTTATTCCTTTTCTACCCCACTCAATACACCACATACGGTTACGTACCTGGCATTAGGGAACGAATCACGTTAAGTTTTAATTGGAATTTAAGGGAATAATTATATAAACCGTACAAATTATCCAGATAGGTGATAATGTTGGCATATAATTTTATATATGACAAATCCATGGGGTCCCTGGTTATTATTAAACTTGTCCTTAACTTCGTATTGTTACATTAATTATAAAATATATTGTGTAGTACTGATACATTATAGTGTATAAATGAGTATTTCATTTTTTATTATGTCAGAATGTATTTGTTTACTTTCAGTAAGTTAATAATTTGTTTAAATAATCTTTTGTTTTCGATTTTTCAATATACTCTCGTCCCCCTCGTAAGGTTATCACGCCTCTAGGGGGGCACGCCCCACAGTTTGAGAAACACTGGCTTAATGCTATTGTTTTCCATCTATTTATTTACACCAGTGCTTCTCAAACTTTCAATACTTGCGACCCAATATTCAATCATAATTTTTTTGCGCCCCCTTCATTCAGTAACAATGCATTCAGTTCGATAATACGATACTCTGACAATAAAGCTACAATACGACTTTTACTTCATAAGTGCCACCGGTGTATATAAACGACTCGCTCAGCCAGTGCGTAAATTACCTCTGACGTATATATACGTCTTTCCAAAATACGATCTTTTCTGTTCACTGCTATCCATAAAAGTATTCCGAAGGCTTTTGATTGCAATAAAAGGACATGACAGTGTTTGAGAAGGATTTTCTCATTTTTATTCCCTTTCTCCTTCCTCCCCCTCAATACACCACATACGTGCAAAACGGAGGCATTGGGAGCAAATTGCGTAACTTTTAATCGGCAGCTAAGGGATTAATTATAAACCGTCCACATTATCTAGGTAAGTGTTAATTTTTGCAAATAATTTTACGTACATATGTATGAGACAAGTCCGTAGGGTCGCTGGTAATTATTAAACTTGTTCTGAACTTAATATTGTTAAATTAATTATATAAAATACTTTGTGCTGAACGGATACATTTATAAGTGTATTATATCAGTGTAAATGTTATTTTTTTATTTTTTATTATGACAGAATGTATTTTTTTGTTTGCTTTTAATAAATTAATAATTTTTTAAAATAATAGTTTGTTTCCCACTTTTCAATATGCTCACGCCCTCTCCTAGGAATATCCCGCCCCCCCCCCAGGGGGGGGCACTGATTTACACCAATGTTTTGCCTTCATTTTCTATGTTATCTAGCAGTCTTGTATGGGGTCTGCCTCTTCTTTTCTTGCCTTCTGGTTCCGAAAGCTTTATTTGGTTAATTGGGCTGTTGTTATACCGGTATTAATGGCCAAGGCATCTTATTTGTAAAACCTTAATTACTTTAATCAAATTAGGTTCTCTGTACTTCCTTTGTAATTCAAAATTGTTAAGTATTCTCTAGATCCCATTTTCCATGAATGCTCCAAAGATTATCCTCAATATGTTTCGTTCAAATCTCAATAAGTTTTCCTCAACCGATTTTTCAATGTCCAGCACTTATTATCATATTAAACTATGGGTCTTATAAATGTATTTTTATTATACACATATATAAAATTTATGACAAAAGAGGGATTTATAAATATTTGTAGCTTTTTTAAACTATGTTTCATTCATGTTAGATATTTTCATAGTTTACAGTATTAGTAGAATGCGAATTAGGTAGAATAATTATTCATATTAGATTTTTAAGAAAAAAACAGCATAGAACTGCGTTTCTACGAAATTTAAAGGAATGGAATAAATTGTCACTTGTTGATCCTTAATGCATCACAGCTAATACAAATATCTAATAGTAAAATGTTCGGTGCAAAAAATTTTTTTAGCATGGTATGTTGCTTGAACGAAACGTTACCAACCCGCTTTGCTGGGTATTTCATGACATTACGAGGTTATACATTTTTTATTTTTTTTTGGTTATTGGTATCTAAATTTTTTGTACCTTCGGTTGTATGGAAACATTTTCTAATCACATTCATCTTTTGATTTCAAAAGCACGAAACAAAATTTTAAAACAAAAATATATTTATCATTTTCAACCCTGTAGCTACCCCTTCCCTCGTAATCAATTTACTCACAAGGGGAGGACACGACTAAGGAAATTCATTTGGTTACGAGATTTCGTGTAATAGTAGTACTCCTTTAAAGTGATCGACCCCACAATGCAATAGCGTCAAATGGCGAGTCAATCCGGAGAAAATAGCCTTCGAAATTCATGCTTAGCTTTTATACAATTAAATTTCATCTTTCTACAGGGACGCAGTGGCTTGATTTGTAGAGTATCTGTTTACCATACAGCCGAAAGAGGTTCGGGTCGCGCAAATGATTTTTTGTTTTACTTTTTAAAATTCATTTAATTATTTTTACAATTAAATAAATTTATTTAAAAAAGACTTATATTGTATTTCATTTTATAAAGCTATTTGTAACTATTTTTTATGTAAAATATCATTTAATATTTATTATAATATATCTTTATAATAAATATTACTTATTAATAATTATATTTATAAAAAACAATATAAATATTTATATAATTATAGTAACTATTTACTTTTTAAAATACAAAATAATTATTTAAAATATCATTTAATATTTAATAAATTTATTTAATTGTAAAAATAATTAAATGAATTAAAAAACAAAACAAAACAAAAAATCACGTGCGTGACTCGAACCTCGGCCGGTCTCGTGGTAGATAGGTACTCTACCAATCAAGCCATTGCATCACTGAAGAAAACTGAAATTTAATTGTATAAAAACTACGCATGAATTTTGAATGCTATTTTCTCCGAATTGACTGGCCATTCAGCACTATTACATTGGGGGTCGATCACCCTAAATGATTACTACTATTACACAAAGTCTCGTCCCCAAATGAATTTCCTTAGTCGGACCCTCCCCTTGTCAAACACTCCATTTTTAAAGTATCTCAATTTATTAAAAGAAACATATTTGCTTAATTCCAAGTTTGTAAGTCTAATTATTCAAAATCGGGAATTTTTTTTTATCTATGATGTCCCTGCATGTAGATCTATACCCTATCAGTAACGCCCTCGAAAACTTCTTTCTGAGTTGATTTTCGCAAAACCCGTTCTAATCGGGAAGGAATATGTTTGTTAAATTTAAAGTCTGTAAGTCTAGTAGTTAAAAATAGAAAACGGAATTTTCGTTTTAAACGTCCTCGCAACCCCTAATTGGCGACCCTGAAAACCCTCTTGGAAGCATATTTTTGAAGCATCCGTTCTTAGCGAATCCGTATTCATTTAAAGGAATATTCCCGACAAATTTCAATACTGTAGGCCTAGTAGTACATGAGATGTCATGATCAGTGAGTGAGTCCCTTTTCTCCTGTTTATTAACCCTCCAAGCGGTCTGCACGTAAAATTCCGCCATTCCAGAGATGCTTTTTTCTGCCTTCAAGCAAGATTCCCAAAAGTGGCCGAGCCGCATTCTTAAAAATACGGCTCAACCGCTTTTGAGAACCCCACCTGAAAGCAAAAAAATATGTGCGGTGCATTTTTAAAGTATATCCAGAATGGCAAGACTTTAAGTGCAGACCGCTTAGAGGGTTAATATAGGTTATATAGTTAATTATAGAATGCAATTGCTCTAATAACACTCGATTTAGGTGTTGTTTGAGTAGCTTGATTGTAAAACGTTTAAATAACTTTATGAAAATACTAAAAAGTTCGAATAACATACATTTCTAAAAAGCCCTATTTACAATATTCGAAATCATGATCTTCAGCGGCTAATGAAATTTAAATTAAATTAATTATATGCTATTGTATTGGTATAATTAAATGTGTTGCATTTAGTTTAAATTTTACAATCTTAAAACATATTGGGTTGTTCGGAAAGTAATTTCGTTTTTTCCCGTCAGAGGACTTAATTACGTTTTTTCGAAACCAACTTCACACTTAAGCCGCATAACCATTATATGTCTTGAGCTGATATTGCAAGGCTTCTGTGTGAAAAAGTTCTATTAATTCTACGCAGTAGTTTTTGGTTGGTGCCCTTTTAAATATGAAGAGCAATAAGCAGCATTTTCGTCATATTTTACTTTTTTACTTCAGAAAAGGTAAAAATGCTGTCCAAGCGAGAAAAAAATTGACGGATGTGTATGGAGAATGCGTATTAACAGTACGCCAGTGCCAGAACTGGTTTGCAAAATTTCGATCCGGCAATTTTGATGTCGAAGATGCACCACGGTCTGGAAGGCCGGTCGAAGCTGACAAAGATGCGATAAAGGCATTAGTTGATGCAAATCGGCGAATAACCACACGAGTGATCGGTGAGAGATTAAATTTGTCGAATTCGACTGTTTATGGCCATTTGAAAGGCATGGGCTTAACCTCGAAGCTCGATGTATGGGTGCCCCATGTCCTTACGGAGCGAAATTTGTGTCGTCGCGCTTTTGAAGCGGATTATTACTGGGGACGAAAAATGGGTTGTATACAACAATGTTAAACGCAAGAGGTCATGGAGCAGAAAAGATGAACCGGCTCAAAGCGTGTCAAAAGCCAACATTCACCAAAAAAATGTGATGCTCTCCCTTTGGTGGGATGTCAAAGGAATCGTTTTTTTTTTAGCTTTTGCCGGACAATACAACGATTAATTCAGAAGTCTATTGTCATCAGCTGGACAAATTGAATGATTCACTTAAAGAGAAGATGCCCGAATTAATCAACAGGAAGGGTGTAGTGTTCCACCAGGATAATGCGAGACCTCACACAAGTTTGGTCACTCGCCAAAAACTTTTACAGCTTGAATGGGACGTACTGCAACATCCACCATATTCTCCAGATCTGGCGCCTTCCGACTACTATTTGTTCCAGTCCCTGCAAAATTTTTTGGATGGCAAAACCTTTACCTCAAATGAAGATGTCAAAAACCACCTGAACCAGTTTTTTGCCAGCAAGGACCAAAACTTTTATGAGAGGGGAATTATGTTACTGCCAGAAAGATGGCAAAAGGTGTTGGACCAGAATGGCCAATATATAATTTAATAAAATATTCATTCATTATACGAAAACTGTCTTTCATGTTCCCCAAAAAAAACGAAATGACTTTCCGAACAACCCAATAGTATACTAAATAGTTATTAAACACTTAATTTGTTAATCCATAGATTATTTTCGTATTTCGATGGTTTATTCACCATATCGTGTTCGAATATAGGGAAATTCAGAAATACATATAAGTGAACTTCAATAATAATTTTATAAAATGAATGCACAGTTGATGTTATTTAAATTATTTTTTGCAAATTTTATCCGTGTAACAATTTTATGTTAGCAAATTCTTCATTGATAATAGGCTTACTGTTGAGGCAAAATCCAAGGAAAATGGCGAAAACACTTTCTAAAAAATAGTTGCCTTAGTTAAAAAATAACGTTAATTATTATTATTTTTATTTCAGCATCAAATTAGATTTTATGTTTATTTTCTCTTATATTTTTTTTCCGGTGGGAATTTTAAATAAAAATTATTTGCACTCTCTTATTTTTGTTTCGTTTAAAATTTAAAATAATTTTGAAAAATAAATAAATAAACATTTTTTTTCCTCACAATGTCTGAACTTGCACTACTTTTTCCATTACATTTTCTTTAAGGAAAAAATAATATGAAAAGAATGGGTATATTTTTAAAGAAAAACCCACGCAAAATATCATTAGAAACGTATTCAATGCGAAAGTCTGCAAAAAAAAAAAAAGAAATTACATTATGCGTTTTAAACGTTTTTAGATCGTAAAAATAATTTCTAGTTAAAAAAATTATTTTGTAGCGGTTATCTTAAAAAAGTACCGTTAATCTGACACAAAGTTGTGTGTGTGTGTGTTTTTAAGTGTAGAATTTTTAAACCCAGTCAGTAAACAGCAAATACATTACCTTAGTTTTTAATGCACGGTTTGTTTTTTTCTTAAAATAATTTTTATTTTAAAATGAATGAGTTAAATATAAAGCAAGTAATAATAAAAAAAAAATTTTAAGTCAATTCCTTCTAAAAGAAAATTTTTTATTTTAGCTACTTTTTATTAATAGTTACACACTTAATATAAATATGTATATACATAGGACAGAATCACAACATTAAGTGGTAATTAATATTTATTAATTATCATTGAAGTATATTGTCATCCAAAACAATCGTGTATATAAAATTTCAGTTCAACTGAAGGCTTTAAAACGTGAGAAAAAAACATTTTCAAGTTTTGACACAAGTCTCCAAAATAGTCACTAAGTCGCAAAAAATGATGTCAACGTGGCTGTCTTTGTAATTCTTTAAATATTTAGTTTTAATCCATTAATATTTATTAATTTTAATTAAACTATTCTATTGTAATCCAAAATAATCATGTATATAAAACTTCTGCTCAATTGAGCGCTTTAAAATGTATTTTGTCAACGATTGAAAATTCCACCAAGATAAATAAATAAATAAATATATAGAGAGTGAGAGCTAATAGTAGGAATTGAAAAACAAATCGTTTTCAGCAATTTTCTTTCGCAAATGACATAGTAGAGGGAGCGAAGTTACAGATTCAAAGACTTTGCTTGGGAATTTTTTGATATAATAGCTTTGAAACGTTGTTGTTGCTTAACTCTATGTCCAGATCAAGTTCATAATGTCGTTCAATCTCAGAAAGCACAGGCCTAACTACCACCGTATCAATGATACGAGGGCGCCAACACGAGTCAACAAATAGTCTTATTAACATAGCTCCTTTTTAATCTGAAAATAAATCGTCTGTAACTGGTTTCAATCATTCAACTCTACATCTTTGTTCCCACAAACAAGAAATCTTTAAAATCAGATGTCGTTTTACTAAAAATAATGAAAAAACAAGCAGTGCACATACTTGGAAAGGCGACTGAAAAATTCCTATTTAAAGCGGCTCGACACAAAAATAATTTGAAGCAAAATGCAGATAACTTTTAGAACAGAAAAGAATATTGCTTGCTTGCAAATGACAATATCTCTTCGTCTGTAGATTTACTTACTGCAGACAAACGCTGCACTTAGAAGCAGTGGCGTAGCTACCACTGTATCAGCCGTTTCAATGACATGGGGCCCCCAAGCTACAGCGGCTCCAACATATGTAAGGAAAAAAATTGGGAAATATCAAGGGGCCCCAAGAAATCTTTGAAACAGGGCCCACTTAGTACTTTCTACGCCAGTGTCAGAAAGTCTATAACCATCAATGGATATTCATATAGATCCTTATAGATCCTTTAATACAAGTTGAGTCAAGAATATGTTTTGAAGAGGCTTGGCAGGCAAGAAGCTCTTTGCACAGGTCAGGAAAATTTTGTCTTTATTATGGTAGGTTAATATTCCAAAGTGTCCTATGGGGAAACAGGTAATAGCAATTTGCTCTTGCCTGCAGCACCGAAGAGACAGAGAACCTAAGGGGCGTTTACTCTCATACCATAGGTGAACAGAATGATTGATTGAGTGAGTATTATTTCTATAAATGGAATGCAGATCTGCATAAGTCTTATGGGATTGAGAGTCTGAGGGTTGAACTAAGCTCTGTTTTCCCAGTTTATCAGCAATCTAGTTGCCCGCTATGTTAACATCCGAAGGAATCCATTGTAAGTGAATCGTGCGACAAAGTGAGACATTTGAACTTGTCCAAAGATGAAAGTAGTATAATTAAGTTTACCAAATGAGTTAATTATAAATAATACATGTGGAGGGCACATGGGAGGGCAGCACTGCATGCGCCCTGACACGGGACTCAGCTAGCTTTACAGGGAGGCGAGTGGCGATCCCCACATCGAGAACGGAAATGGCGAGAGACATGACGAATAACTAAAGGAGGAATTTTCGCCCCTTGACAACGACGCGCATATAATTGTTTGACTTAAAATAGTGTTTGTGTAATTGTGTGGTCCTCTTTTCTTTGTTACTGTTAGAATAAATAGCTTTGTTTGTTACCTCGTGGTCGTTACCAGCTAACGAACTAACACAATAGAACACTTCGAGTACAAAATGTGACATACATATATTAAGACATTTCGGGTGCTTCTTTTTTATGAACCGACCATCGCCTAAACTACCAAAATATACGGTATATGCTTTATAAATAGCATTGCAATATCCTTTTTCATACATCAATAATACCAAAGCATTTTGGTATTGAGTTCGTGTTTCTTCCATTATTAGTTCATTTGCACATGATTAACTCTTTCTCGTAAATAACATCGTTATTAGAGAATAATTATAGGACTGAAACTAATTTAAGAAGATATTCATGAAAAATTGTAATTTCTTTTGAAAAAGATAAACTGATTCTTGAATCTTTTACAACACGATTAAAACTCTATAACATCAATTTATAATTAGCTATGAGAAACAAAAAATAAAATATTATCTTTTAAAAATTTGGATTTATTTTTTAATTTTAGGAACTTTTTTAAAATTAATATTTAATTTTAGGGCAGAGCAGGTGTTTCAGATAGTATTTCGCTTTTAATTGGAAATTTAAAACCTAGGCTTCAAGTTGGAAAGTTTCCAGAAATGCATTAAAGATTTTTATTCCATATTTTGTCTAAATTTTGCAAATATAAAGCACTTTGGATTAATAAACAAAAGTGAAAAGCACTGATTATCGTAAATATGATTGGAAAATAGCCATAAATAATTAACTGTATCAGTAATGGAAATAAAGTTAAGGTGTTGACCGTATAAAATTTTTATAAAAGTAAAATGGTGTACAACAGCTCACAAATTTACTAGCTTCATTCCTAGCTGGCTAAGGCTCAAATAAACGTAGTTTAAAGAAAAAAAAGTAAGCCTAATGATCAAATTCTTATTTTACTTTTATGTGAAGAGCTGCTAAAAATATTTACGACTGCAAACTTTTTATTATTTAAGTTCCAGTTTCTGTGAGCAGAAGGGTTAAAAAAAAATAATTTAGGGTGTGACCGTGTGTTAGCAATAAATTTCTGTTGTTCGTTTTTGAACTAAAAATGTCAAAACAAGCCACTCATTTTTTAAACATCCTGCTTGATTTATATACAAAAGCCAATTCTAATGATGCCAAAAACTCCCTCTATTACAATAAAAAGTAAATTTATCGAAATGTTGTCTAAATCCACGCTAAGTTTCAAGACTTTAAAAAAGAGCGTTCAAGAAATAAAAAAAAATGCATATATATATATATATATATAAAAGGTTTTTCTTGCTTATCTCTTCCATAGAAAAAGAAAGTATTTTCGGTTTTAAACCTCTTTATTACCCTACTGACTAACAACAGAGAATAAAAAATCAAATGGCGAGGGAAAAAAATCTTCGTACTTTTCCCTTTAACTTGGTTTCTTTTTCCCTCATCTTTTACGAGTATGGCCAGTTTTTTAATAAATAACTCACAGAATAAATTGAAAGGTTGGAAAAATCGTGTTGGGAAAAAATATGGGTGCCATAAAGCAGATAGAAACAGTAAATGTTTACGATCCTATTTATACGTGACTACTATTGTAAGCAGCAGAGGGACTGCAGGGAAAAAAAGATCCTGGTGCTTGCAATAAACTTTGTCATTTAAGCATAAGCCTTATATACACTTTAAATAAGTATGCGTAACTTTTGAATTTTGAAGCTTTTGAAATGTTGTTATAACTATCATGAATTGCAACAGTTACTTTTTTTTTTGGAGATAAACACTAAAGGTTTTTATGAGGCCATACCAATAATGTGAGAAATATAACTGTGGGTACGAGGTATGCTTAAGAATATCCGCTGAAAAACTTTGTGTTCGAATGGAAATTTCTACCAGCTTTTTCGGGACAATTAAAAAGCAGTAACTTAGTCTGAAAAATAAATCAACCGGCCAAACATGTTATCATGTATCTCTCTCCTTTAAGACTTTAAAATAGTGTCATAAAACTAAAGTAAAAGAGTTACTTTGAAGCATTAAAGTAATACATTGAAACACAAGTACAGTGAAGTCTTGAAAACTCGGCTACACCTTTGCATGTGAAGGATTCTGAACAATTTTGAGCAAGACATTATGTCCAATGCGAAATTATTGCTGCTGTCGCTGTTAAAGGAAAAATGAAGGCGTCAACGTTGAGAACGCAATATAAGTATTTTAAACAATAAAGTGCATCGGGGTAATGGACTTACTGTTCCTTCATCACCTTCGTAATGAAGGTGCAAAACATAGAGTGTAATACGGAAGACAAGTAGCTAGTTTTTCAAAGTTATCTACTTAATTTTCACTATAGTTGGTTTATGCCTTCATAAAATATTTATCTCTGAGATGTGTCAGATCTATAGATTACAGCATACTATGCATTCATTAATTTTCATTTTCATGTAGTAAAGTCTGTATGCTTTCTTAAAGTACATAATTTCTGTTGTTCTCAGGCAAATGATGCATACAAGTGCAGTACAATACTTTCTGAGGAAACCCTCGTACATATTGTTTCTTAATCCGGGAGAAGGAGTCCAATCGATAGTAATGTTAATGGTCACTCAAGGCGTCTAAGTCACCCAATCCTTTTTTTTTAATAATCATTTTATTGTACACGACAAAAATCGTAATTTTAGTGAATAATTTAATTAAGGGAAAGTATATCTCACTACTTTAAAGGATTTTTCAATTTTTCATTGATAATTTGAGAAAAAATATCAATCAAACTGAATCAAGAAGTCTGAAATGTGCGTGACTATATTAAAGGACACAAATCACAGACACGTTTCGCTAACATTACAGGAATGATATTTGCAGGCAAACTGTCATAATTTGTTCAAGTTATTGTAGTTTTATTGTCATTTAAATATCGACAAATATCATGGTGAACTTTTTCTTGCTTGTTTCTTTATCCATTATTTCATCATGTTGATTAGTTTCAACTTATTCAGTAGATATTGCAGATGTCCATTTCTAATTATATTTTGTTCATTTAAATTTATAAACCCTAATGAGTCATACAGCATTACAATCAAAACTAATAAGTCGTACACGGATGAAAATGTAGCCTCTTCATTGAAAATATTTTGGAACAAAAGTGGTCGCATGGGGAACTCAGTCACCCCAAGTACCTTAAGATTGTAAAAAACTTTTGCCATGCCCCCCGAAAAAAAGAGGGATATATAAGACAATACATTTTAGTTCCCATGAAGCCTGTTCATATAGAAGGATACTGACATAGTCATTGGTGACAAATAAAAAGTTTTCTCAGAATTAAAGATTTCGTGAGCCTGACAGAGCTCCCGGGTAAATATAGCATGTAATTCAAAGATAATTGTAATTTTGCTAACATATCTACAATAATCTCAAAGTATTATTCTTTACTTCATACTTTCAACAGATATAGTTCAATTATTTATCATCCAAAACAAATCCTATTTATTTGTTAATATATGCTTTCGTTTAATAACAAACAATCATAAGGTAGATTTAGAAAGTATTATAGTGAATCATCTGAATTTTTCTTTTTGTAGATGTACAGCTGACAATAACACTAAATATTAAAGAAATTATTCTTATTCGTTTGTTCCAACTATTACACAATTTGGTACTTACGTATTAACGTAACAATCGCCAACTATATTAATAACTCCCCAAGTTGGCAACCTCGATTTCATATGTGTCGTACGCGTTGAATTGTAACTATGTGCTTCGTTTCATATAACGTCGATAATAGATTCCGATAATACCTAAGTACCCACAATTTCATGTAAAAACTAAACAACCCACTGGGCGTTATACGGTGAAACAATCATCTTACTCCTGACCAAAATATATAGATTATGCCTTGTTTTTTGAAGTCTGTTATGTTGTTCTAGTGCGGAGCTGGAGGCTCTTCCCTCTCTAACTTGAAAAATATTTTAGAGCTACCAGAAAATGGCACAATAACTTTGCTTCTTTGCGTATTTTATTAATAAAAACTTAATTACTAACAGTCATATTTTTGAAAATTTAACAAAATCAATAGTATAAAGAAAAAAAAATAGGAATTTTTGGATGCATTTGTGTTTATAAATGTAAAATTTACTGTCACGAGTCATTTTTATTGATGCAATTATTAAACAAATATTTGAAGAAAGAACGATTTCATCAAAACATCTGAAAAGTAAATTGTTCTAATGTACCGATTTTTTAATTGTGTTATAAAAACATATGCTTTTAATAACATAAACTAATTTTAGCTGAAAGAGAACTGTGAAATTCAATGTAAATACCATTTAGCTTCAATTAAATGATAAACTATTTTACTATTTACACACTATGCTACAATATATATTTAAGTTGTTTATCTTAGAATGTTCCTCATTAATATATTAGCCGGAATACAAAACAAAAATATTAAGATTTGCAAAATATGATGTTTATAATCCTTTTTTCTAAAAAAAAAAAAAAATGTATAGTCTTCCATCTTTGCAAATAATGATATTCCTTTAAGACCACATTACTTCTTCCCCATTCATTCAGCTTTTAAGCAGAAAAAGAAAAAAAAATATCCTGAAAAATATCAAAATGTACCATAAAATTTCTATTTTGCATACTCATAAAATATTTTTAGATTCCCCATTCATATTTTGAATTAAAAACCATGATTTATGCATAATAACATGCAAAAAAGGGAACCCCATCTTTTCATTCATCAAATAAAATGGCACAAGAAAAAATTATCTTTTTAAATATGAAGCAAATATAAAATATCTAATCTGAAAGAAAGTTTTGTGCTTACATATATTTTCTTTATAAGCAGACCATTATTTTTAGTAAAGTTCTTAAGTTATATCGCATTTCACATCAGTAGTAATTTTATGTGTTTTCCAAACTCATAAAACATTTATTTTTTTATCTTAAATAAATGTTGAATATTTACCCATAATAATTTTAGTTATGAAAGTACATTGGGATGTGCCATTTTCAACATATTAACTCATAATTAATGCAAGAGACACGATATTTTGTGGATTATGGATATATATATAACTGGGGTTTTCTGTATAAGAGAGACACACAACTAAGATGAATGAGTGGTATCATTTACACCATTTTAAATTCCTATAAAACGTGTTGTTTTAAAAATTATTTTCTGGTATTTATCTAAGAAAATAGTGAGTTCAAAACATTTTATTATTAATATGGAATTTCTGCTTGCTGTGTATTAGTTCTTTATTGCTTCATTAAATCCAACAATTTAAATTTCTCATAAACACTGTGTTTTTCTAAAATAAATTCAGAATTTTTTTTATTCAAGAGATTTTTAAACTATGGTCCGTGGACCCCTGGGGGTTCACAACTCTTTTCTAAGGGGTCCGCGAACGTCTCTTATTTAATGTTAAGATTTACCTCATTTAAAGATTCTGGAAGACTTCGTGGAAAAACTGAAAGACGTGCCATCCTAGACAAGATTACTAAATTTTCCCAATGAAAAAACTACTTACTGTTGTTTGCAAACACCATAGCCATTACTACAACGTAATACTTTTAGTATAGATAGTAGATATATAGGTTAGATATTTACTGTTTCTATAAAGGAGAAAAGAAGTGTTATAATAGCAGAGAAAATCTTGAGATTATTGAGGAACCTTTAGATCAGGGGTGGCCAACCCAAATGACCTCGCAGGCCACTTCGGAAGAACTTTACAATCCCGAGGGCCGCATATAAAAGTATATATCTTTATATTAGATTTGGATCCATTACAAACATTTGTTGGTGTGGAAATTTAGAACAGACTGATATATTATTATTGTTTTCATTGTTTTTCATGTATACAGACATAGGTAAAATAATAATAATAATGCAATGATCAAATAATGTTTAATTTATTTAATTAGTGAGATATCTGTTTCTCAACTCTTTCACTCAGTTTTTGCAAGTCTATTTCTAGGCATGTGTATTTGCGTATCGTAATTGATGTAGTAGATTTACGTGCGTTAAGTTTGAACAGGATTTATGTTTGATAAATTTCAATTTAGATAAAAAAAAGAGATTCGCAGGAACAGAAGCAACGTGATAAAATAAAAACAGTTATGGAATTTCTTTTTTACAAAAAAAATATTTATATATCTTTAAAAAAAATATTGTACACAATAGTCGAATTTTGTAAAGTTGTAAAGAATCTCGCGGGCCTCAAAATTATTCAAGGTGGGCCACATGCGGCCCCCGGGCCGCGGGATGGACACCCTTGCTTTAGATTACTCAGCCATGTGTTAAAAATCAAGGAAGGGTGCTCAAAATTTTGGGGATCCACTATGTCAGGCTGATACATAAAGGGGTCCGTGGTGATCCAAAGTTTAAAAATTGCTTCTTTGCGCTATACAGTTAAGTCCTATTAGCATATCCAATTATTTAAATCAACAAACCATTGAAACTAAACAACTAAAAATATGACTAATCCCACATGAAAAACTAAACAATTGATGTTTTTTGAAAGTTAAATTAATTTACATTTCCGAACCACTGAACTTTTCTTCAAGATCTTCAAATAAAAACATATATTCTCTTTCATTAATTCTAAAGTAATTTATCACTCCAGTAATAACACAACACTCTTCAATTACTCCGTAATGTTTCTTACACAGAATGCTATGAAAAGAAACAACCTCAAAACTCACTCTTTTTCAAGAAAAATATGTGAGACGAGATTGCATCACGCAAAAGCTCTTTTCAAAAGAAGCTTAATGTTATGTACTAGGGGAAAAATAGAAAAAACAAAGGATAGGGAATCACTTATTCATTCTGTGGTAAATAGCCTCAGAATCGTTACCGAAGTTATTATCCTAAAGTACTTTTACACCCGAGAGAGAGAGAGAGAGTAACAATGGGTTAAAAAATTGATGACGCTTTATCGTGCTCTTTTTATGTAGTTTGTTTCTGGTAGTATGGATTTTATGAAATTACAACACATGTCTTTTACAAAACATCATGCCTGAGCTTCACTTTTTATATCCGAAATCAGTAAAAAGACTTGAATATTATCTTAAGATACCGGAGCTAAATTCGCAATATTCTTTTTTTAAAGTTTTCTCGGATCTGTGATGTTTTTACTCTTTTATTCTCAATTATATGCATATAGAAAGGTAAATATACCTGCACACACACACACACACACACACACACATATATGTGTGTGTTTGTTCAAGCTCCATGGGTGCGTTCATGGGAGTGCGTGTGTGTAAGTGTAAAAAATTCAAATTATTTTAAATTTTAAGCAATGTTCATCAAACTTTAGACCCTTCAGGGGGCTCACCTTCTTTAGGTGGGAACGGGTATCACAATCCCGAGTTACCCTCTAGTGATCTTTCCCTTTTCTTAAGGGGCTTACTATCTTTGGTAAACACGGGTGTCACGACACCGGGGTACCCCAGTGATCCTTCTCTACTTTCGACCCTCCATCTTGTCATCGAATTTCTCCTTTTCTTCTTTTTCCGTCTAGACCACAGACCTATGAATGTTTGGCGCAGTATAGCTAAAACTGAATCTTTCGCCATAAAACACCAAACTCACTCACCCAAACTTTAGAATTCCTGCACAAGTTTCATATTTAGAAGATAAATTTAATTATATTTCTACCCAAACTGCTTACAACACATTTCTTAAAACATAATAAAATTATAGAAAATTAATTCTAATTTAAAAAAGAAAAGCAAATCTGTCGAATCAAAAGTAGTCGGCAGTTGAAGCTTGTTTCTAAGAATTTTCGATAATTTTCCAATAATTTATGGACCATATCTATCTATATCTTTATTGAATTGTTAATCCATTTGATTTTGGTACTTTATCTAGACAGTATTACTAAAATAGTATTGAGTTTACATTAAGAAATGAAAATACTATAGGTAAAAAGTATCTTACCCGAATCTAGCACATGAGCTTTTTCAAATCCAAGAATAGCTGTGTACTGGTCCTTGGAATTTTTAGGTACTAGAGTCGTCCACATAGAACGATAGGACGTCTGAACGTTGATAGCTGCTCCATCTTTGAACCATCGCACTTGCATGGCACTAGATCCTTGGGTTATACATGCCAGACTTAATTCGGAATCTTCTACAACTGGCATTTTTTCAGAGGCATCTATACTTTGAATGCTCAAAGCTGAAAGAAAATTACCGATAAGTAAAAAAAAAAAATCTATATATATACATATATATATATATTTATTATATAAAAATACATATATTAACTCGGAAAATTACACGCACAGGCACACGCGCACACATGCACACACACGCATGCATGTATGCATGTAATTCTCCACCAGAAATATTGATTAAAATCTCTCTCTCTCTCTCTCTCTAACTAGATTCTTTCTATATAAGAAAAAAATGTTTTAAATCGATAAAAATTAAAAAAATGTTACACAATGAAGTTTCTTTTCATATTATTAGATAATTGTCTATAGAAGTAATTAATATATGTATGAATTGTTGCAGATTATCAAATAAAAAAATTTAGGAAATCAAGGAATAATTTTTTTTAGCTACTTTTA
>BMAV01026834.1:0-20429 GCA_019973955.1 Trichonephila inaurata madagascariensis | reverse complement strand
TATATATATATATATATATATATATATATATATTTATTATATAAAAAGACATATTAACTCGGAAAATCACACGCACAGGCGCACATGCACACGCGCACACATGCACGCGCACACACACACGCATGCATGCATGTAATTCTCCACCAGAAATATTGATGGAAATCTCTAATTAGATTCTTTCTATATAAAAAAAACTGTTTTAAATCGATAAAAATCCAAAAATATTACACAATGAAGTTTCTTTTCATATTATAATTGTCTATAGAAGTAATCGATATACGTATGAATTGTTGCAGATTATCAAATAAAAAATATAGGAAATCAATGAATAATTTTTTTAGCAAATTTTATGTGTCATGATTTCTATGTAGGCAGTCGAAATGATGACACTTAAAAGTGTGTAGTAGTCAGTAGGAGATCTGACAAAACTACTCCATCTTTGTTCAAAATTTCAATAAAGATAAAAAAAATGTACAATAAAATATCATAAACGCTATTGAAAATTTGGGCATGATACGGGGAAGGATGTAAAAGTAATGAGACTATGTGGAAACATGTTTTACCACATTGTGTGAATGACTTTGGCGTCTGTCATTCTCAAATTAATACACGTTGAGCCCATATTTCGAAACTTAAGAGTTGATTTACACTTCATTACATTAGATGCTGCCGTTTTAACGGAATATATTTAAAAGGACGAATGTCGCAACAATACAAAAGAAAAAATAAACTTTTGAAGAAGAAAAACAAGTTAAAGAAAATGTGCAAATAGGACAAAAGCCTTATGTCGAATAATCTTCAAGAATTATAATCAATGATGTTGAAGGAACATGTGGATTGAATGTAAAAAATTATCCAATGAAAATAAGAGTTTAGAAACAATTTTAAAATTAGAGATACAATATTATGTTTTGTCGTATGAATACGAAGAAAGAAAGAAAAGAAGTTCAGTGCAAAAAACTTTTCGACTGCTTTATTAGTAAAAATATAAACTTAATGATTTCCATTTTCATTATGTGAAATAAAAAGTTCTTTTATTTTTACTTTTCAGTGTCGTAAATGCATGAAATCCATGGTGGGAGAGTAAATATTTTTTGAAGTAAAATGATAGGAAATCTTCCCTTTTGTATATGAATTAAAATGATCAAAATATTCATTAGATATGTGATTCAAAATCAATAATATAAGTCATAATTAGTAAAATGATTTGACTTATAACCCTAAAACTAGAAAATTTGTATTGCGTTACTTAATTTATGTCTATTATTCTACTTTCTGAGTAGCAAATTTGAAAAAAGTCTGTTATTGCAATTTATACTTTTTTCTGCAGACGAAAAACGAGCAAGTTAGATCTGAAGAACTCATATTAAGCTTGCTTTTCACAAGTAATCAACAAAATAACGTTTACTGTTAAAGTAAAAGAAATGTTTAATATTCTTCTTCTAAGAAAGCAGATATTTATCGCAAAAAAATCCATGGAACCAAAAGAGGAAGAATTTCGATTCATAAGTTTTCATAAGTAAATGATTCATAAAGAAGCAATTCAGAAGTAAGTAATAATAAATAAGTAATTCCTAATTAGTATTTCATAAGTAAAATTTTCATTTTTATTAGTAATTCATAAATAGAAAATGATTTGATTTATAACACTAAAACTGTAGATTTATGTTATGTTACTTTTTTATAGCTATTTTGCTACTTCATTAGTAGAAAATCTGAAAAAATACCCCATTGTTGCAATTCAGATTTTTCTTTCAGATTGAAGTACATGAGATCTATAGAACGCTTATATTAAACTTTATTTTCAAATAATCTACAGATTAACCATTACTGTTAAAGCAAAAACAGTGTTTTATATTCATCTTCTAAAAAAAAGTAAGCATTTTTCGAAAAAAAAATCATGGATGAAAAAAGTAGCAACTTCGATTCATATGTTTTTCATGATTCATAAGTAAGTAATTACTATTTTTCATAAGCAATTTTAAAGTAAAATGATTTGACTTATAACGCTAAGACTGTAAATTTGCATTGTGTAAATTTATGGCTCTTTTTTGACTTTCTGAGTAGCAAATCTGAGGAGAATTAATTGTTGCAATTTATACCTTTTTCAACAGACGAAAAAGGAGTAAGTCAGATATGAAGGATTCTTATATTTTAAGCTTGCTTTTCAAGTAATCAACAAAATACCGTTTAATTTTAAAGTAAAAGCAGTGTTTTATATTCATCTTCCAGAAAAACCACCATTTTTTTCCTGAAAAATTTCTGGGAACCAGAAAGAAGGAACTTCGATTCATAAGTTTTATATAAGTAAATGATTCGTGAATAAGTAATTAATAAGTAAGTAATTCATAGTAAGTAATTCATAGTAAGTAATTCACAAGTAAATACCTCACAGTATGTAATACAAAAGTAAGTAATTCTTAGTAAATAACTCATAGTAAGTAATTCATAGTAAGTAATTCACAGTAAGTAATTCATAGTAAGTAATTGTTAGTAAGTAATTCATAGTAAGTAACTCAAAAGTAAAAATTTCATTTTTCACGAGTAATTAATTCATAAGTAAAAGAAAAATTATTTCTTTTATAGCACTATAACACTATAAACTTCTATTGTATTACTTAGTTTACAGCTATTTTCTGCTTCATGAATAGCAAATCTGAAGAGAATCCATTGTTGCAATTTATAGTTCCTTTTCAGACGAAAACGGAATATGTGAGATCTGAAGAACGCTTATATTAAACTTGTTTTTCAAGTAATCAACAAAATACCCTTTACTGTTAAAGTAAAAACAGTGTTTTATATTCATCTTCCAGAAAAAAAAACCAGCAATTGTTTCCTAAAAAAAATTCTTGGAACAAAAAAAGAAGGAGCTTCGATTCATAAGTTTTTCTTCCAGAGATAAGACTTCGAATATTAAGTGGAATACGAAAACGCTGCCAAACTTTAAAGAAGAATCGAGCTTTAGATCTACTTTTTTTATCTCTTCAGAATATAACGTAAAGTAGAAGAGCAAGGAAAATAAAAGTGGGGATTTCATTTCCATCTACAAAATTGAATAATAACCATGCACTCGCGAATATTCCTTGAGGGCCATCTGGTTCTGTGACCAGCTGCCATTTTCCATCGATTTCTCTCTTCTTCGTCCTACCCGCTGGCCGGAGCGTTGGACGAAGGAATCTTTTCGACCAAGAGAGCGAGTTTCATATTTCTTTCTGGTTCCACGATCAATTTTCTGATCGCTTTGCTGTGAATGAGTAAGACATCTCCAATTTCAGTCATGTGTGTGTATGAGTTCGAACGGAAAATGCAGTAGGAAGAAGGAATACAAGAACAGTTCTAAGCTGGTGTTTTGTTTCCCTAAAACAAAGATTGGCACTTTATTCCATGCAGTTTATGGATTGAAAAGTAGTACATCTGCTACTGGAGAATTCCGGTTAAGAGGAATAATAAACTATTGAATAATACGCTTAATCGGTCATTGGTTTTGTTCCAAAAAGGCACATTTTGTTCTTGCAAATAACTAAGCATAGTTATTACCAGAACGCAAAAATGGAGGAATTTATTTAAAATTCCAATTTCAAAGTTTCACACTATTTTTTATTCATCCAATTACTACCATTAGTTCACTCTCTCCGAATGTATATATATATATATATACCTTGTTCAAATTTTCAGTCGTTAATAAAATACTTTCTATTCATCCATTCAAATTCAAATACATTTTTTAAACTTAAGATTGGATGATACTTGATATTCATACAGCTTCTTCAAATATTAATTCATTAATTAAATTAAAAGATGAATAAATAATTACGAACAAAAATAGTAGTCTAACAGTATATATAGAAAAGGGAGTAATTCGTTGTCTTCCTGTAGCGCAATGGACTTCTAATCCAAAGGTCGTGGGTCTGAATCCCACCTGGGATGGCCTTATTTCTGAGAATGTGATTTCTTTTTTACTATACTAATTTAGTAGAATAATTAATTGAATTGATGAATAAATTGTAAAATAAACAAAAATAATAGTCCAACACCATATATAGATAGAAAAACGGAAAATTGCAAGGAAAATCGCTGTCTATTTGGCACTTAATATTGTGATTCTGTCATATGTATATACATATTTATATTAATTGTAACTATTTAATAAAAAGTAACAAAAATAAATTTTTTGTTTCTTGACTTGAGTAGGGATTGATTAAAATTTTTTTTTATATTATTTGTTTTGTAATTGTGGAACACAAAACCACCTAAATGTTTGCTTTTTTTGTAACTACATCTATATGTTATGAATAATGTTTCATATATCTTAAAATAATTTCTCTTAGAATTAGAAAAAAAAATCATGTTCGTATTTTTTTCCCCATATAGTTGAGGATTTTATATGTGTATGCATAGTATATATATGCATACACAATTTGAAGTATGGTGTAATAATAAGGGAGACTGGAATAATATTGACTTTTTATGATTATCTTACCATTTTCATTTCTTCTCAAGTAACAAATTACTTATTTTCTTGCCAATACCTGTTCTTTATCGTATATTTTCAAGAATCTAAATTCCTGCTTTCACCACAAAGAAAATCCAGGACCAGTACCATGCACCATTCAGTACCATGGTCAAACTGCATATGTTAAAAACACTAGCACTAATAATCTCACTATAAAAATTTGAAATATATGCGAATCAAAGATAGGAAAAGAAAATATCAGTGCCCGTACAGAGTACGGGCAAACCGGCTGTAGCCCGCTTTCGCTAACCTGAATGGTGTACTGGAAAACGAATTAAGGCAGCTTTTCTCAAACTGTTGCCCCCTAGGGGGTGTGATAACTCTTGGTGGGGGGCACGAGTATTTTGCAAAGTTGAAGTCAAAATATTTTTTAAGAAAATTATTAATTAATGAAAAGCAAACAAACAAAATACATTGTGACGTAATAAAAGATAAAATATGCATGTACACTGGTATAAATGTATCAGTTCTGCGCAATATATTTAATAATTAATTTAACAATATTAAGTTGAGAGAAAGTTTAAAAATTACTAGTGATCCCATGGGCTTTTCATATAAAAATGATATTTCAAAGTTAATACTTATCTTGATAATTTGTACGGTTTTTAATTGTTCCTTTAAACGCCGGTTAAAAGTTAGGCAAATCGCTCCCCAATGCCACCGTTCTCCATATAGGTGCGCGTATATGATGTAAAGGGGAGGAAGGAGAAAAGGAATAAATAAGCAAAAATCCTATGAAATAAGTAAATCTTTCAGAAACACTGTCAAGGGCCTGTTATTGCATTCAAAAGCCTTCGGAATATTTTTATGGATAGCACTGCACAGAAAATTTGTGCTTTTTAAAGACGCATATATACGTCCGGGACACTTATCGTTTTGTTAGTGAGACGTTTATATAAGTCGGAGGCACTTAAGAGTTTGAAGTTGCGTTGTAGCCTTAGGGTCAAAGTATAGTATTATTGAATTCAATACATTGTTATTGTATGGAGGGGGTATTAAAATTATGAATGAATCTTGGGTCGCTAATATGCAAAGTTTGAGAAGCACTAAGTTAAGGGATTAATATTTGTAGAATGTTTAGTCCTCAATTAGAAAAAATTAGTCCTATCTGACTCATTTAAGAAGGTTAGAATTGATTTCTTCTTCATCATTTAGTAAGGGTAAAATGTTCCATTCAAGACCAAATATTTTTTTGTGTTTTAGAAAAAATCCTTTTTGCTTGTGAAGTTACACATGTTTTGTCGAGCACATTTTTTTATTTAGTTTGTAAGAAAAATTTACTGATTAATGAAAAATATCGAGGAAAACATAAATAAAGGGATAACATAATTTTTTTCATTACAAAAGAAAGCCACAAATGTTTAATAAGTAATAGGAGATTATTCTTAATGAATACACTATATTTTCGTGTTTAAACCGAAATTTTTTGGAATGATTTTTTTTAAAAAATAAGTAAATTAAACGACATATATGCGGATTCACTAATATAAAAAAATGTAGTTTAAAAAACTAGTTTTTTTCATTTTCATATTTCAATGGCCATGGTCCAGCAATTTTAATCTCATAACTTTTTGAGAATTTTTTTTCAAAAAGAAAAAGATAGTCACATAAATTATTCAATGTTAGTGTCAGAATACTTTTTTCCTGGAATAGTTCTGAAAATTAACCATCCCTCAAAGGAACGTTTGAATGCATATGTTCATCATGTGTCGAGTATTTTTTGTAGGGAATAGAACATATAACAACGACCCCTTGCCGTATAAGAATTCCTCTTTTTCTCTGATCCATACAAAAAAATGGCGCATAAAAGTTGACTGGCACATATAACGTATAAGGTAACAAATGAATAAAAAATGCGTTATCTTCATATAGGAGTATCAATTACATAACTGTAGTCGTAAGCATCTTAATTTACAGCAATTTGATTGAAAAATATTGCATTCATTTTGCCCGCTTGGCAACATTTTCGCCCACATGTTTATACATGGTAGAAAACCACAAGAAATTTTTTTTCTCAATTCAGCTTTTATACGAGTTTTGAATTTTAAGTAATTTTTCTTAGAAAAAAACAAACTATTCGCTCATTTGCAAAACTATGCAGTAATAATATAATTTAAAATAATCATAACACATTTAATGAAAATTTACAATTTTTAAAAGTCTCCATTAATACTTAACTAAAATTAAAATGACTTTCGGAATGGTATTTATTATTTCATTCCGTATTGAAATTTGCAAATTTTCGCATTACTTGAATGCTTTCATAAGTATATAATTTCATTTATTAACAACCTCTCGCATTGTCAATTATTCGTAGTAATTGTACCTTGTACATTTTTAAAACCATTTGACAGATGAGGTATTTGGTAAGCAGATCACAGTCTCATTTCATGATAAATGGATAACAATACTCAGCACATTTACATATTTCTAATTAATTTACTCTGTTAATATCCAGTTATCATTATTTCGCTATCTTTACAGTTGGCTCTAATGCTAATTACAGAATTTTGAAACTGAATTTTTGATAGCATGCAGATATTTCAATGATATATTTTTACAGAACCGACTGGTTGTGAATACGTAATGCTTATATAAATGCATATCAAATCAACCAAAATTTAAAATTACAGTAAGACCTCTATACAATGAAGTCGCTAAATCCCGAAAAAAAGTTCGTTATATGGAAAATTCGTTATATAGAGGTTCATTTTTCAATTTTCTTAATAAACCACATAAACCAAATTTTAAATTAATAAACGATATCTATTAAAAAAAGTAGTTATATATTCACACCTTTTTTCAAATTAATATATATTTATTTTATATATTTTACCTATTCAAAAAAAGAAAAACTACAATTTTTTTGGCTTTGATGCTCAAGCACTTATGTTTTGACATTTTCGAGCTACAAGAAACGCAGTTACTCTTACGACTGATCAATACTACAAATGAACGGAGGCTAGTTCGAGGACATGAGACTTTACTGAAGGTGAAAGGGGATATCGAAGATGTTTCCAGTGAACTAGACAATGGAGGTTAAAGGTTGCACTTCTTGGATGAAATTACCATAATTCTATTGCTCTCGGTGAGTTAGGCACCCAATAAAACTAGTTAAAAACTTATGACCACCATAATATGTGCTAAAAGAGAGAATAACCGGAAATGTCCAGAAATCCTTCAAAAATAAGGAGAAAACAAATTGAATCACAAGAGAAAAAGTTCATTATATAGAAAATGCACTTCACTATTGGGAGGTTATTTTACGAAGAAAATCGAGAAATGTTCAAGGTTCCAGAAAAAAGTTCGCTATAAAGAAAAATTAGCAATATAGAGACTCGTTATATGGAGGTTTGACTATATTTTGTTATTTATAAACATTGCTCTAAATATTTACTTAAAATAAAAAGTAAGCGTAATTTGTAGTCTGCTTATATGTAGATGAGAGTCGGGTATCACGGAATACCACTTATACATTTTTAAAAATAACTTTACAGGTTTTTGACAAAAATCTCCAAAATCATTATGAATATATACTATAATCTCTTTCTAAGTAATTATCACTTATCAAAAACATAATGTTTATTTTTTTTTGTTATTAAAAAATTGCTTTGAAGGAAAATGATAAATTGTGGGTATTATGGAATAGTCCCAGGTTAGACCATTGGAAAACTAATTAAAACTTCAAAAAACTGTTACTTTTAATTATAAAAGCCACTTTTTAAAGATTATGTGAAAGTCATTTCTGTTTCGAGTCTTTTTACAAAATCCACAAATATAATCTTTCTCGACTAATACCTGGTATTATGGAATACTAGGTATTCCATAATACCCTGCACGCCATGTTGGAAAATGAACCTTTAAACTGAAGGACAAAACATTACTAAAAATGACCACATTATAAGAATAAATCAAAAATAAATATTTCAACAAATATTTCGTGAATATTTCAACTTCCTCGCGAAATTCATTTTTTGTTCGTAAGGGATATGATGTTAGACCATGGCGTGCCAAACCAATTTATCAATATGATTCAGCGTGTCCCACAGTAGGATATTTTTGAAACAATTCCATTCTCGTGATAATAAATAAAAAATTAATGAACAGAGGGCTTTAATTTAGATATTTACAGTTTTATTCAATTCCTACTATTAACTCACACTCTCTATATATTTATTTATTTATCTTGGTGGAATTTTCAGTTGTTAATAAAATGCATTTTAAAGCTCTCAATTGAGCTGAAATTTCATATACATGATTATTTTGGATGACAATAAAATAATTTAATTATAATTAATAAAAATTGATTAAATCTAATTATTTAAAGAATTGCAAATACAGCCTCGTTGACATCATTTTTGGCAATCTAGCGACCCTTTTGGCGATTTGTGTCACAACTTGAAAAGGTTTTTTCTCTTGTTTTAAAGCATTCAGTTGAACTGAAGTTTTATATACACGATTTTTTTGGATTACAATACGATATTTCAATGATAATTATTGAAAATGAATTACCACTTAATCTTGTGATTCTGTCCTATGTATATACATAGTTATATCAATTCTAACTATTTAAAAAAAAGTAGCTAAAATAAAATTTTTCTTTGATCTAAGTAGGAATTGACTTAATTTTTTGTTTTTTATATTACTTCTTATACGTTAATATTGCATCATTTATATATATTTCTTACCATAAAAATAAACAGCATAAAAAATATAACTATTTCTTCAACACAAATATACAAGTTGAAATTGTACACATATTTTGTATTTTTATAAACATATTTATACTAAAATTTAAAAAAAAAAAATAAAAATAAACAAAACAGACAGCATAAAATAGAAATATTTTTCTTTATTAGTTAAATAAAAAGATAAATAAAACTTTTTTAATGTGAACTAGTGTTTGCATGGCTGTGCTTTTATATCGCAATATCCAGTATATAATTTGTGACTTTCACTTGGACACGATTCTGAGCATTCAGTTGTTAAACAATTTCTTCGCGGACTCGAAATATTTTTTCATTTGAGGAAATATTTTTTTACTAAAGTACGTAGAATCAAAGCAGAAAGCAGAGTACATGAAATTTTCTTTCGAATAATTAAATTTTTATAGCAGTGACATTTAATATTTACAAAATATTTATCTTAGAGTTATTTTCCAGATTTTTCTTTTTTTTTTTATTCCTTAAACGTTGATAATTCGGAAGATGCTTGTCGAATAAGATCCGTTATAAATTTATCAACTTCTATTCACTCAAAACTTGACAAATGTGAAGTAATGCAGAGTGCCATTGAAAATGGTACCATAGGTACGCGTGTCATAGGTTGGCGACCCCTGTGTTGAACAATATTGCTTTTACTGTTCAGAGTTCATCTAAGCATTTTCATATTTAAACCGCTCATTCTATTTTACTAAAAACGTGAAAAATACTGGTTTATTATAGAAAATAAATTACTAGCTATCGTCGAAAATTACACCATCTCTCAATAATATCTTAATAACATTCTTAAAGGAAACTATTACGTTACCGCAAAAATGCCCTTAGAGCTATGGCGAAAATTAATAGCCCTCTAATAAGATAAAGCTATTTCATAAACTAGGTTAATGATATTTAAGAAGAGAAAAAGGAGTACTCTACTAACTTTGCTACTCAAATTGCTCCTATTTTATGTGAGCTCTTCGACAGTATGGTAATTTATTTTCACTCAGAAGTATTCATTACTTGGATGTATAACCAAGATGCATTAGTTTGTTCAAATAGTTATTTATGTTAGATTATGTCTTATGTCGTTAAGATAACCCAGAACCCGTTGAACAATTTTTTATTTATGTATTTGAAAATTATATTTTAGCAATTCATTTAATGTTTCTATTGAAGAAAATGATACGAGACGAAATTTTTCACATATTATTCATACAATTTTAAAAATGTAAATTTTTTGAAGAAAATTGGGGAAGTTTTAAAATTTTACTCCTTCTGTAATTATTAATCTTTTGGCATGAATTTTTTGTAGTATTCTTAAGGATGTTCTAAGCAACTTTAGGGATCAATTTTATAATAACTTAATTAGTTGCGGAGAAAAAAAAGGAATGCGTAAATATGCCTGCTAAAATTCAATGCGAAAGTGCCAATATCTCCTAGCTTTTAATTAAAAAAAAGAATTACGTTTACAGTAAAATGGATCCCTAATTTTGTTAAATGCTTTATGTATAGCACACAGGAAAAAATGGAAATGCTTTGTAAATAATTGTGGATGGAGGGGCATTTTGGATGCACTAATGTATCGAAAAAACCACATTTTAAAGTTTATAATTCTAAAAAAAAAAAAAAAAAAATAGAATTAAAAACTTAATTAAACGTAAAACGCGACTTTAGGATATTAGCTATATATTTTTCTTCAAAATAATTGCATTTTCATGTTATTTGAGCTTATATATTTTTTTTTTTTATAAATGATCAATTTTTAAAGAGTATTAAATGCACAGGAAAATTTAAGAAAAATGTTAAAAAAATTTGTATGTGTCATGACAGAGATTTTAGTTTTTATCTTGTCATAATATTGAAGTGTTATGTTTGTATTAAAAACATATGAGGAATAAGAACTGAAATTATGAAAGTATTAAATATAAAATGCTTGAATTCAAAAATTTTAAATGCGCACATTTCATAAAGGAAAACCATTACATTACTGTAAAGCCTCGGTAACATTCTACTTTATGTATTGCACCTTCTTTTTTTACAGTTATTATTTCTTTTTTAAAATACATTTTTTATCAAAACACTTTTTTTAGCTTTTTTTTCTAATAAAGAGGGTGTGTTCAAATTTTCTAATTTATTAAATGAAATTTTATCCAACTTCTAACTGTCCTACATGCAAAAGTGATGTATCAATTGAAAGAAAATAACTCAAAGAAGATTAACTAATAAAAAAATAAAAACAAACGACAGTTCGGTCATTTTTAGGGTACTGAGTCCTCTTAATGAATTACAAATAAGAAGTGCTGTTTGAAAACCTTTTCTTAAGGTATCCAAATACGCGTTCGGAACCGTGATTTTGGAAAAGCGTGTAAATGGATAATATTTATGATATTTAGTGTCACTTAGATTAGAATACATGCATAAAATTGTTTTAAGGACATTATGACAAAAAACATTATTTAAATACAATATTTTGGCCAAAAATGAACTTAGAATAACCTATTTTCCAAATGTTCTCCTTTTGTAAAAAATGCTTCTATTGTATTAATATTTTGCCTGTATTCAGATCAGACATCTGTACAGAGGCTCAACTAGAATTTTTGAAATGCATAACTCGGAAGTCGGTTTATCCATGTTTTACGAAAACAGAAGCAAGAAATTTTACGAAAATACGCCGATAATTATTTCAAACAGTTGTAACTCTGAAAATAATTTGAATTTTTCAAAAATCATAGTTGAGTCTCTGTACAGAGGTCTGAGCTATATACAGGCAAAATATTAATACAATTGAAGCATTATTTACAAAAGGAGAACATTTGGAAAAAAGGTTATTCTATAAGTTAATTTTTTGCCAAAATATTGTATTTAAATAATGTTTTTTGTCATAATGTCCTTAAAACAATTTTATACATGCATTCTAATCTAAGTGACACTAAATATCATGAAAATTATACATTTATGCGCTCTTTTAAAATCATAGTTCCGAAAGTAGTCGGATACCTTAAATTATTGACTAACTTATTTAGATTCAAATAAAATGTTTAGTTCATGAAATATGACCTTACTTCATTGCTATGTTATTCGTTCTGGCTCTAATTTTATCATACCATTAAAACAATATGCGGAACTGGAGACATTTAACTATTTTATTAGAAATCGATATTAAAGTATTCTAACAGAACTCGCCGAAAAAAAAGTAACAGTTTGACTATTTTATTTGATATTTTTTATTTATTTTTTCTCATAGAAATAGAACTATACTTCAAGATAAATAACCATTAGCTTTCAATGAAAGTTTACTCTTTTTCTTTCGAAATGCATAAGATTCCAATTAGATTTGAGTTTTTTTTCCCCTTTATCTATAAAATGGATTTTTGTTGCAAATTTCTGTACCAAAACTCATTTCTCCAAGAATACTGAAGGAATATTTATTGTCCATGACATTAATCTTCGGAACCTGTCAAGGATTTTTAATTAAATTCAGCACAGAAGATGTACATTTCTAACAAAATTTGGGCTATGCTAAAAAGATAAAAATAATAATATATATTTAATTTTGCGAAGTTTTTTCGTTTGAAAAAAAAAAAAAAAAAAAAAAGCAAATCCCTTTAAACTAAATTTTAATTATAGTTTTTAATTAACAAGGAGAAGAGAAGAAATTTTTCACCACGCTTTTAAAATATTCAGAAAAATAATTTTTCCATAAAATACTTTATACATTAATTTGACTAACGTCTTACAACTAAGAAAATCACAGAAATCATTTTAAAGTATAGTGAATGTCAGAGAATTTCTTAAAATCATATTGGAGATAAGTTAGTCATCACTTTTGTAACTTCGCCTCATTAGAAGAGTATTGTACGACAACACTTGTCAATTTCGAAGCACGGGGAAGAATGACCAGATGGGTCATTGTTTTGTTCAAAAAAGGACCGTGTATATTTCTCTCAAGCTTATGGGCAAAACAGATGTTGAGCCCATTCTAGAAACCACTTCAGATGTTATCACACCTATTCCTTCTCCGACACTCAGATGGGTTTTAGTCACAACGATTTTTAAGAGGAACACTCCTGTTGGACAGTTATCCCTTCTTTCGTTCTATCGTACATGTTGGTCTCGAAATACTTGAATGGAAGGAATGTCAGCTGGTTATGAGGAAGACATACCAAGAAGGGTATTCCCTGTGTCAAAGTGATAGGTTGATTGATAGATTCTCCATATGGTTTACGAGGTACGGTCACGAAGTTAATCTCAGGTACGATGGCTCTTTTTCAAGACAGAGAATTATGGGTGCAAACCCGTGGAGCTCATCAATCAGAAATTATTGGTGGCGTGAAAGAGGCTCACCTATGTTGTTTAAAGAGTGGGTTCGGAAGATGAGAGTGGAGGATCAAGAGAGATGAAGGAACTACGAGGAGATCTTGCAGATGTAATGATGGAGGCTGTGGGGCAGCCGCACCAGAGATAGATCTTGGACGATACATGTGAAATGGGTCGCGGGGACAGCCGCACCCGCTAAGACGGTTGGGATTTCGAAGGAACTGATGTTTTTCGTTGTCTCACTGATGACGTTTGTCTTGTCCGCCGTTGTTTTGAGAAAAGGACAATGGAAAATTAAATGATATACTGGAATCCATGGCTTGGTGTATTATCGGAAGACAGGAATCTGGGAAACACAACAAGCGTTAGCGGGACACTTAGGAACGTCTGGCGGGCCACAGGATGAGCATCGCTGGTCAAGTCCCTGATGGAATTAATGCAGCGTTTCTCAATCTGTGGGGCTCGCCCCCCTAGAGGGGCGTGATAACTCTACGAGGGGGGCGCGAGCATATTGAAAAGTCCAAAACAAAAGATTATTTAAAAAATTATTAATTTACTGAAAGTAAGCAAACAAAATACGTTCTGACATAATGAAAAAGTAAAACACACATTTACACTGATATATTACACTTATAATTGTATCAGTGCTACACAATGCATTTTATAATTAATTTAACAATACTAAGTTAAGAACAAGTTTGATAATTACCAATAGCCTCATAGATTTGTATTAATACTTATCTTGTTAATTTGTAAGGCTTACAAATAATCCCTTAGTTGCCGATTAAAAGTTACGCTATTCACTCCCCAAAGCCACTATTTTTCACGTAGACGAGGGAATGTGGTCTTTTTTAGGGGGGAGGTGGGGCAAGCAAATCCTCTCTGAAATAAGTAAATCCTTCGTAAACACTATCAAAGTATAATTGCATTCACAAGCCTTCTGAATAATTTTATGGATAGCATTGTACAGAAAAGTACATACTTTGGAAGGACGTATATATACGTCCAGAAAACTAATGCTTCGGCTGTACGAGACGTTTATATGCTCAAAAAGTAGTATTAAAGAATTCAATGCATTGTCATTGTATGGAGGGGGGCGCGATGAAAAATATGATTGAATATCGGGTCGCGAATATTGAAAGTTTGAGAAGCACTGAATTAATGTAAGAAATAGTGGGTATGTCATGCGACCAGTCAGTAGAAATGTCGGCAGTAAAGAAGGTTTTTTGTGTACTTCAATTTAGAAAAATGGAATTTGCAATTGCTGTGCTGCATCATTTTTATCACGATTCGGAAAAGAAGCTCCAACTAGAAGATTTATCTAACAATGGTATGAGAGAGAGAGAGAAATCTGAAACTGTGTGGACCGTTTGTACATGACTAAAAGCCCTGTAAGAAACTGAAACAGCGATAACAGCCACTTTAGATGGAGTTGGTGCCTTAAGGCACGTTTGTGCGGAAAGGAATTACGGGCTTGATGTGTTTTGTATGACTGAAGGCTCACGCATAGAATACTTGTAACGGTCTCTAATACAGTTTAAGATAGTCCTTTACATTTATGTTACAGGTTACATTCAGCATCTTACTTTGTTCTTGATTTATAGAGCATTGAACGTGTACACTTCTTTATGAATCACCCTGTATTGTGTGTTTAAAATTTAGTCATAGTACATCCATGCTTTTTTTTCTTAAGAATTGCAGGAAATTAAAAAAAAAAAAAATCTAAGTTTAATTATTTTTTTTGTTTTTTTTTTAAATCCCTGTAGTTCTCTTTTTATTTTACCCATATTAATTTTAATCGAAACTGTTTTTAACTTCATTATTAGCATATTAAACACGATTGTATCCAACATCAAATCATATCAATGCATTGCTTACTAAAAGTCAATGTTGGTTGAAGAGATTTTTAACAAAAATATAAGTATACTCTGCATTTTAAATATTAACATAACGTAGCGATGGAATAAATATTTATATTTTCCAAGACCTAAAACTAATTTTAGTACATAACATAATCTGAGTTTATTATAAGAAGAAATAAAAAAAAATGCTTAAATTCAAAAATTTTTCTAAATTAATTTTTGAGTAATAATTTTTTGTTAATACTTTATGCTTGAAATAATTAGTCATTTTTTTCATGTACTATTTATTTAAAGCCGTTTTCAAGGTATGTTAAAGAATAGGACCCAAAATTGGAATAATTTTGCAATAAAATGTTAAAACACAGACATTATATTTGGAGCACGTCACTGGTTAGAAAATAGTGTATTTTATAACCCTACTCTTCTGTATATGAATCAATCTACTGTTGTAGTATAAAATATATTCCCCCCATTTCATCTTTTATGTTGCAATTCTAAATGGGGTTTCAATTTAATGAAAAAAAAAAAAAAAAAAACGTGCATTTTTGGAATGTTGATAGATTTTAAGAATATTCCGTTATAAAAGGATAATTTTGCAATGCTTCTAAATTTTAAGAACATTTTTTTATAGAAGGGTAATCTTGGAAGGCTTCTACATTTTAAGAATATTTGTTAAAGAAAACTAACTTTGTAATGCTTCTATATTTTAAGAATATTTTATTCTAAAAGTACAATTTTGCAATGATTCTAAATTTTAAAAATATTTAATTCTAAAAGTACATTTTTGGAATGCTTCTAAATTTTAAAAATATTTCATTCTAAAAGTGCATTATTGCATTTTTCTAAATTTTAAAAAGACTGAATTATAAAAGCTATTTTTCGAAAGTTTCTTAATTTTAAGAATACTGTGTTTATAAAAGGTATTAGTGGTAAGATTTTATAACTTTAACAATTGGAAGAACTTTCAGCCTGAAAATGTGTTCCAAATTTAGATCGGACCCCTCAACATTCGGCGAAAACAGTTATATTCGATCCACTAATTTTCATTTCCCATTCACCAGCATCTACTTTGATCCGCTTTCTAACCTAGAATTCTTGTCAAGTAATTTAATCTTTTACTCATTGCACTATAAAGAAGTATACGCATTAGCAACTTCCTCTCTGCAAGCAAGAAGTTAAAAAAAAATAAACATTTCCTATTCAAAATAAGACGCTACATCCCCTCAAAATGGCTTTTCCAGGAACCGCACGAACCATTTAATTGCGCCCTCTCTTAGTTATACTGCACTTTTTAACATTACTTCGCCTCCTTTCTTTTAATGTTGTTGGATTTATTTTCTTTCTCCAGCAACATGTTGCCATTCCACCGGATAAACTATTCCACGGAAAAGAAAAATTTATAAAAGAGCCTTGTTTGGAACACGGTACCGAAAGACGGATTCGTTGTTATTCAGGAGGCCCAAATTTATTATGCAGATCCACGTGAAGCTTAAATTGAAGGTGGAATGTGGCTGTGTTTTTTTGTCTGTTTTGTTGAGAATTTTTGCCACGTTAAGAGGTAAAATACAAAAGTAAAATTATGTTCGGTTTTCAGCTTTTGTATAAAATTTGAAAAGATTTTACAAAGGAAAAATTTAGTCATGTTACCTAGTTTGGTAGTTGTCGCAAAGGATTGTAATGAAATTTTCGAAGGGGGCTATGGAATATTGAACAACTCCTGAAGAAGAAAGTATCTAACTGTATGTAAAAGTGTTGACTGTTTTGACTAATTTTAATAAAAAGAATGCTTATTAAAATTGTAATGTGTATTTTTAAGAAATAATTTGTGCATTATATTTAAAAAGTGTTAAATCAGCGTTTCTCAAAATGTGGGCCACGCCCCCTTAAAGGGGCGTGATAGTTCTACGAGGGGGGCGGCGAGCATATTGAACAGTCCAAAACGAAAGATTATTTAAAAACATTATTAATTTACAGAAAGTAAACTAACAAAAAATACATTCTGATATAATAAAAAATAAAAATACACATTTACACTAATATAATGCACTTATAAAAGCATCAGTACAGCAGAGTGTATTTTATAATTAATTTAACAATACAAAGTTAAGAAAAGTTGAGTTACCTTTGACCCCATGGACTTGCATATACAAAAATTAATTCTCATCTTGATAATTTGTACGGTTTGTAATTAATCCCTTAACTGTCGATTAAAAGTTACGCGATTAGCTCCCCAAAGCCACTGTACATATGTGAGGTATTGGGAAAAGGGGGGGGGCAGAAAGGAATAAATATGCAAATACTTCACAAACACAGTCAATGTTCTTTTATTGCATTCCAAAGCCTTCAGAATAATTTTAAGGCTAACAGTGCACAGAAAAGATCGTATTTCGGAAAGACGTATATATACGTCCGGGGCACTTATCGTCTTTTTAGCGAGACGTTTATATAAGTTCGGGGTATTTAACGTTATGGCTGAGCGCAACCTTTATAAAGAGGTTAAAGTCGTTTTGTAGTCTTAGGATCAAAGTATAGTATTTTTGAATTCAATACGTTGTTATTGTATGGAGGGGGGCAATGAAAATTATGATTGAATATTGGGTGACAAATATTGAAAGTTTAAGAAGCACTGGGTTAAATCTGTAACATTTTAAAATACAGACATTTAAAAATTGTCTAAGTTATTTTAAATATTTTACACGATGATGCATTTGATTTAAATTGGATTAAGGTAGCCCATTTGTAAGGTTTAGAGAGCTTTTTTAACAATTGCATACTAAAACTTATTAAAAAAAGCTTTTTTAGGAAACAAAACACCAATATATATTAATACGTAACCAGCAATATATAACATAAATTATTAGAGTCTTACAAAACTCACAACTATAAATAAAATTTTAGCAATTCCTTAAGGTATCCGACTACTTGCAACAACTGATTTTTTTAAAAAAATAAAGATATAGAGATTTTTTTTGTGGTTTTTAGATTTATTTTGTACACTTTAAGAAAAAAGGCCAAAATTAAGAAGAGAAAATAAATTATTACTACTAAAATGGGTAAAAATTTGCAAAAAATTACATAAATGGGACCCCCCTTTGTACCAATAATAAATGAACAAATTCTCAATATTGTTGTATTAATTGCTATTCCATTCTGAAATGACCTTCAGGATGAGAGATATTTTAATTTTTACAAAAAATAGAGTACTTTATTTTAGTTATGCGAAATTGCTTAATAAAACAGTGATTATATTCACATAAAGAACTGTAAATTTTGTAATAAAACAGAGATTGATAAATCTGAAGGTTAAAACATTTCTACTGTTATACAGAAGATGCACAAAAAATTTCAGCAAATTATTTAAAACACTTTTTGAAAAATCACTGTCCCCGTTTGAGCTTTTGGAAAAAACACATTTCGAGTAAACCGTATTTAAAGTTATGACATCTGCTTTTACTAAAAAACTTGTAGTTTTTGCTTTAGTAAGTAGTATTTTTACTTAATATTTTTATAAAGCTAATAAGATGGCCCTATAAAATAAAATCATAAAAAATGTCAATTTTTAAAAATAATGGTTTTAGGGTAGTCGGATACCTTATAAATTCTTTAACCCATTCAAAATCTAGATCACATATATGCGATCATTTCAAAGACCACGGTTGCTGTTGCAATCTAGTGCTCAAGTTAACTGACTCGTGACGGCGTATCATGAGTTCGAGTCCAGTACCACTGAAGACCCACCATGTAGGGTGCGATGCACGTTAAATCTGTCAAAGCTCTAACGCCCTCCTTTTGGTGGGGTGTGGATGTTAAGAGAGGGGGTTGCCTCTTCAGGTGTCATCCTCGTCACTTGACAATGGTTAAAAATTACGAGGTCTGTCACCAAAAGCTAAACAATGCGACGTTAATATTCACTCACTCACTCAAATCCCATGGTATCATATGTGAGACTGCGTTTTCCCCGTTGTGAGGTCCGTGATCACACTGGGGTGATTTAAATTTGGAACGCATGGGATTCAGGATGATTATAAACTATAAAAATTTCGGTGCGTTTTACTACAGTAAGGATTTTATAAGAATTTTTTTAGACTTAACAGGAAAACACTCCTGTACTGAACGTGTTTCAACAGTTAGATAAAAAGTAATTAACTTATTTCAATAGAAATATTATTAAAATGAACTAAATACATTCATCAAGGGGGAAGGTTTTAAAATCAAAATATTTTACTGAAATATAAAAACTTTGGTGCCCGTCAAATAAATGTTATAAGAAATGTGACATATTTCTCAGGCTAATATTGAAATAGCACACACATCCAACAATTAAAATACTCGTTGATCTCATATGGATCATTACCAGGTTATAGGCATAGTGAGGAGGGACACGTATTTTAATAGACCACAGTATCCAACAAATTCTGTTTCATGCGTGGAATAAAATGTGTTGGATACTATTCGAGGAGTTCGAGTACCTTGTTGCGAGTTCGAATCCCCCTTGGATCACCCTCGCTATGCCTATTATTTCGTAATGATTCATATTCAAATAAATCGTGATGCAAATTAGCAAACATCCGGAGGTCCGGTGCATCTCTCTATGGTAACCTTTTGCGATACAATCTTTCTACTACTGGTTTATTTCCTTCAGGGAATTCTTAAATCATGCGCATATCTACCAGGTCGGTGTTTGTAAAACGCTGCATACTCCTGTCACGGCGCCTGTTACTACTGCTGCTATGGTGAAGCATTGTTGAGTCGCTGTTAAGACCGGTTTACATCTAATAAAGGAGGCGTTAAGACGACATTGGTATGCCCGTAAATGTCAGCTTTGATAGGCCATAGTAAGTGTGAGCGAGTCCAAATTGAATCTGGAAGTCGATCAATGGGAGAGTACGAGTACAGTATTGAAGCTTGTAGAACTGTCTGTCTAGTCTGTGTGAAGCACCTTAGCGAATCGAGAGTTTGAGTTTTTCCTTTAGGTGTCTCTTTAAAAGTGGAACACTTCATACCCACAAAATGGTGATGCGTGATGTAGAATAA
>BMAV01026833.1:181872-206934 GCA_019973955.1 Trichonephila inaurata madagascariensis | reverse complement strand
CCAGGGTCGAAAGTCCACCATTTTGGTATCATGCTCCAATACGCCGCCCAACATATTCTTTTCATTTTGTCGATTTTCGGGAACAAAAACAACACAAAATTAATTATTGAATAAATAATTAGCATTAATTAATAAAATTAAGTATTAATAACAAATACATAATTGAATTTTACGTAATATATACATAGGATTATAACTAATTGAAAAAAATCAAGAGCTATTGGGGGGGGATGTCCGCTTTTTGATAATAGAAATGTCCTTTAGATTAAAATAGATTTACATTTTATCAAACAGTTACATTTGATTTTAATATAGTAAATTACTTTTTTAATAAATTTCGAATAGCATTATGCATATCCTTTACTACGGATGGTTCGTGATTCTCTGTGTGTCCGACTTTCGTTTCTCCGCCTTTTCTGTTTGGAGTGCCCAAAAAGCAAGAGGCAGTCAGTGATTTTTTTTTAAAGTTTAAAAAAAATATTCAAGACGGTAAAGATAAAGGACAATGTATACTTAATCGTTTGCGAATGACAACACTCTCAAATTTCACCAATGAGTAACGAAAGATTAATTCAATAGGATAATGTTCAAGAAAATGGCAACTGTAGTATTTTAAACATTATTTGATCATTGCATTATTATATTATATAAACGTTATTACATTATCTATGTCTGTATACATGAAAAATACTGAAAACAGTAATAATAATTCATACTGTTTTAAATTTTCACTCCAATAAATGTTTTTTTGTTTCCAAATCTGATATAAAGGTACATATTTTTATGTGCGACCCTCGAGATTATTATGTTTTTCCGAAGTGGTCCGCAAGGTCATTTGGGTTGGACACCCCTGTATTAAATAGTTGCAAGAAAAAAATACCATCAGGTACATTTACAACTCTTTCGTAGCAATATTAAATTCCCAATTTACAGTCAGACCTTTTTATAACGAAGTCGCTAAATCCAGAAAAAAAGTTCGTTATATGGAGGTTCATCCTTCAATTTTCTTAAAAAGCCCCTAACAACAAATTTGAAATTCATTATCACTATATATTAAAAAAAGTAATTATTCACACCATTTTGCAAAAACATATTTATTTTATATATCATACCAATCAAAAACAAAAAAAAAGAAAAAGAAAGAAAGAAAAGAAAAACTGCAAGTAAAGTTTTTTAACACCTTTATCCACTTCCTGAAACATTAATTTTTTTCTTTGATGCTAAAGCCCTTACGTTTTGACATTTCCGAGCTACAAGAAAGGAAGTTACAAGTACGACTGATCAACACTACAAATGAACGGAGACTAGTTAAAGGACACGGGGACCGAGTTAACTCCACTGAGGGTGAAAGGAATATCGAAAGTGTTTCTAGTGAACTGGACAATGCGGGCTAAAAGATGCACTTCTTGGATGAAACGCCCAGAATTCTGTCGCTCTCGGCGAGGTAGACACCTAATAAAACCGGTTCAAGATTTACGACCACCATAAAATGTGTTAAAAGAGAAAATAAATTGAAATATCCATAAATAATTTAAAAATAGGTTGAAAAAAAAACCCTGAATCACAAGAAAAATTTCGTTATATAGAAAATACACTTCGCTTTAAGGAAGATATTTTTCGAAGAAAATGGTGAACTGCTTTTGATTCCGAGAAAAAGTTCACTGTACAGAAAAATTCGCAATATAGGGGTTCGTAATATGGAGGTTTGGCTGTATTTAAAATAAAAGACATTTTTTTTTATTTCTAATTTCTATACCAAGAGCATCTTTACCGCGTAGGTATGTTTCGATTGATAATAATTACTTTTTCTCCATATAACCGCTATCCACCTTATTATTTCCAAAGACAATATCAATTAAGAATTAATAAATTTGAAATGAAAAATGCATGATTATATATATATTATTTCGTATGAATATTGTTTGGGACAATAGCGTAAATGATTGTGAAATACGATGAACACTGATGGGTTTTTTACATATCACTTTCAGATAAAGATGCTTCAACTAATTACTAGCATTAAAAAATTTCATTAAATTTGAATTTTTTTTTCAAATGATATATGAGCGGTTTTAGATAATACTGATTCTAAGAGATAACAAAAGTAAATATTGTGCAGGATGTTCCGAAAATTAAAGTCAACTGGGCATGGGATTAAAAAGAAAGTCATATCAGTTTTGGAAACAGTAAAAAAAAAATTCCATGTCGCTTGGTTAAGTGATGAATGGCATCTTTTTGAAAATGTAGAACATTGACACTCTTCATCACATTTTTAGGTACTGACCACATAGGGATTGAAAAACACTTGTACCGACAAAAATAAAAGTCTGAGAAAAAAGTATTTAAATTTTGTAAAGATATGGATTTTGAGATTGACAATATTCAGATAATTTCAAAACACTTCAAAACTTATTGGATATTAGATTAATTTTTTTAAAACTTTTTACTTTTAGCAGCAGCACTTGATGAACATCATTCACTGGAATGAAAACATTCCACGCAAACACACAAGGAGCAACAACAAATGAGGAACAACAAAACAAAGAATTTAAAAAACAGAAGCACATACACCATCAGAAAGTCAGTCAGATTGCAATGCTTGCAACTCAGTGGCGTAGTGGCAAAATTTCTTACACACCCTTTTTGAGGCACCCCTAATAAATTAACCATTTTTTTCCTCATATATGTTAGAGGCCCACAGTAGCGCACACAGGAGTTTTTCAAGGGAGGGAGGGGTTCCAGGGTCGTAAGTCCAACATTTTCGTATCATGCATCAATACGCCTCCAAACATATTCTTTTGATTTTGTCGACTTTCGGGAACAAAAACAGTAAAAAATTAATTATTATATACATAGTTAGCATTATCACTAACGAAATTAATTATTAATAACAAATTCTTAATTAAATTTTGCGTTCTATATACATAGGATTATAATCAATCAAAAAAATTCAAGGGCTTGGGGGAAGTCCGAATTTGAGGACCCTCCCCCCTTGTGTGCCCCACTGGCGCCCCATATCATTGATACGGCTGATATGGTGCCAATGATATGGGGCTCCAATGGTGCACACTGGGGGGGGCCTCGGGTTCTGGCTCCCCCCTCCCAAGCCCTTGAATTTGTAACTGTTCTCTGGCTCTCCAGTATCTATCGTTAATGTTATTAGAGACAGCAGGGAAAATCTCCAGATGCTCAGCATTCTTCAAGGAATTGTCCCTACCAGTGGCGTAGCTGAGCAAATTAGGCGCCCGCCGGGGGGGGGGGGGGGGGGAGCCAGAAGTCGAATCTTACAAAAGATTGCAAAACCATATGTATTTAGCGTCAGTCACAGGCTTTGGGAACCCTAGAATCCTGCTCCCCCCCTAGCAATGCGGGGGTTGCGGAGGAGTACTTTACGCCACTGATCCCTACACAAAACATAGTTTGGATAAAGTGGGACCTCTACTCTATGTAAGTGACGCGCAAAACAGTTGTGCCCGTCTTTCATCCTGAAGGCAGCAACCACATGCCCTCTCGAGTGATCTGGGATCTCATTCAGCGTCTCCTTGCAGGACAGCGCAAGTTTGTTCATTTAAATAATTATCGTAGATCTTTTTCACGATATTTTTAATTACTCTACTCATAGAAGGGCATGGAATTCCTCTAGGAAAGCACTGTGAAACACCTGTGCCTTTTTTTTTTCAGCTAGAAAATCAGTTTTTTTTTTCATTTCTGTAGATATCGCAGTTGAAGGGAACCCATTCTAAAAACAATGTTCTTTTTTAAGGTAGAAAGCAATCCAAGATTCTTCAAACAGTTTTTTAACTCTAAGAGAGTCTGAAAAATCGAGAGATGTCACAGCTTGTATTGCAGAAACGGAGTTGGGAAAATATAACGACATTATCAAAGGCCTCCATTCTTGACAATAATTGTTCGAATAGCTTCTACTTCAGTTTTTCAAACGGAGTTGTGTTTGGTCCTTAATTCAGATCAAATGAAAATAGTTTTGAAAGAATTCTAGTGCCTACACTTCCATCCTGATCCAATCGTGAGCCATTAGTACAGACGACCGAAGCAAGGTGCCGCCGTATATAATTGTATCTCAATCAAACATTTTTTTTAACAATTTTTTAATATAAAACTTGTAGTAAGTCGAATAAATATACTGAATTTTGAAAAGTTATTGAAAAATTAAAATAAGTTCCAATATCCTGATAGCATAGCATACCTTAAGGTATCCGACTATGTTCGGAACCGTGATTTTAAAAAACCGCATAAATGGATAATTTTCATGATATTTAGTATCACTCAGATTAAAATACATGCATAGAATTGTTTTAAGGACATTTTGACAAAAAAAATTATTTAAATACAATATTATTGCAAAAAATTAACTTAGAATAACCTTTTGTGAAAAATGCTTCTATTATAATAATATTTTGCCTGTATATAGTTCAGAGGCTTCCTTTGTACAGAGGCTCAACTAGAAGTTTTGAAAAATTCACATTATTTTCAGAGTTACCACTAATTGAAATATAATTATTGTCATTTTTTTCTTAAAATTGCTCCCCTCCATTGTCGCAAAATATGGATAAACCCATTTTTAAGCTATATATTTCAAAAATTCTAGTTGAGCCTCTGTAGAGAGGTCTGAGCTATATACAGGCAAAATATTTTTATAATAGAAGCATTTTTCACAAAAGGAGAATATTTTGAAAAAAGAATATTCTAAGTTAATTTTTTGCCAAAATATTGTATTTAAATAATTTTTTTCTGTCAAAATGTCCTTAAAACAATTTTATACATGCATTCTAATTTAAGTGACACTAAATATAATGAAAATTATCCATTTATGTGCTTTTGCAAAATCACGGTTCTGAACGTAGTCGGATACCTTAAGAAAAATAAACCAGCACTATGTGGTGTACATTTTCTATTGTTCATTAACCCGTTCAGGACCCTGATTACATATATATTTTTACACCAGGGAACACGGTATCATATGTGAGATTGCGTTATCCCCTTTCTGAGTCCCGTGATCATACCGGTGTAATATGGATTTGGAATGATTATAAACCATAAATTTTGGCGTATTTTATTATAGCAAGGATTTTATATGAATTCTGAAATGGAGTTAGGCTTAACAAAGAAAATCAACTGATCCTGAACGGATTAATGTTTACTCTTCTCACGCATCCTTCATTTGATTGCAAAATTCGTGGCAAAACCGAAAATACCGCAATAGGAAAGGGCCTTTACTTATTAGTGGCTCTGGCGGTGCACTGATGATCGATGTTTGACAAAGGCGTCTCAAAATGATTTCTTCAAAAGTTGCTTTACGAAAATTTTCAATAGGGTTAATATTACCTAAGACATAAGATTGTTTAAATTCAATATGAATTTGATGAAATTAAGCGTTTTCAATGAGGTTGATTCATGTGACGTCATAGTCACATGATAGTGAAAGCCACGTGATTCTAACCAATCAATTCAAAAACACATGTGACGTCATAGTCACACGATAAAAACTATCTTGTGTTTCCAACTAATCAGTTCACTCTCTCCGGTGTTGCCAAGTTTTGCTCTTTGCAGAAACTTTCTCTTCAAAAGTACATACGTATACAAAATGCATTTTTATTTAAAAGTATAAGCATAAAATACGACTTTTTTTTAATTTAAAAAAATCTTTTTGAAGAAATTTTTTTTCCCTAACATTTAAACATCTTTACCCGAATATGAAATTTGAAATTTTATCTGAGGTTTACAAATAGAACAAGTACAATTAGTTTAGTGTTTGTTTTGAATTCAATGGAAAACACGTGTTTGTTTTTATCATGTGACTTCATGAATCAAGCCCATTTAATAATAACCTTACATCTTAGGAAACAGAGGAAAGCAATGATTTTTGTGTCTTTGCATTTTTATTAATGCTTTAATCTTTATACTCTTATACAGGTAGATGAGTTCATAGCGTCAATGTAAAGTATTAGTCAAAATATGAAAAATTCTTTAGAGGGGTGGCCCATTAGGTCTTTATGCGGGGGTGGCTGACACGCTAGGATCGGTCCTGTATAGACATGAAGCCAACAAGGTTGTGGATATCTAGTATTTATAGTTTCTAAAGCTTTTCAATAGGATGCACCAACAAAAAAATGCAGAAATAAAAAAAAAATTTGTCCTTCTCATTTTTAAAACACTGTACAGTCTGAAAAACTCTAACATTGAATAGTCCCGAACATAGTCATTTCTATATACTTCTCATTATCCTTCTGTACGAGTAAACAGACCACAGTCGGCAGTTTATTTTAGAACTTTTTTTGCCGACACTTGTCAACTACCCCCGTGTCCTTTCTTGATCCCCTGGGAGCATCAAAAAGAAATTTTTCACCCCTAAATCTCTGCGGACGACCGAGGTACGAGTAAAAACGCCACAAAGCCTACACAGCACCCTCCCACAAAAACTTAATGAAATCCGATACCCATCCATTCTGCGAAAGGGGAGGCACATTCAGACCCCTATCATTTCGTGGAAAGATAACCCGGTGGGGGTACATGGGGGATAGTTTCCATGGACTGTGCAGAAAAAAAAAATATTCCCTCTTTTGCAAATATGTAACTGGAACCGCGATCTTTTGACGAGCTCCCTCTTTACCAACCCTGTACACCCACTGATGTGTCTCCCCTCTTCAGCCCACTTTGTGCAATGTCCCGGAGGCCCCAAATCGCGGTAGCCCACAGTCAGGGTCCCCCTCAAGAAGACGGGGCAGCAGTTGAAATTATGGAGATTATATTTAGATCTGTTCCATACATCTGGTATTTGCTACAACATGAAAATGTAAATGATACCTGTGTACTCTTAATCCCGAGATGAAAAAGCCTATTTATCAAACAATTTACTTGAAAATTGAATAAGTTTTAAGCTCAGATGAAATAAATATTTTCATTTCACATTGTCAACGTAAATGGGGTTGGATCCTAGTTAGACCTATAATTTGGAGACAAAAAAATGTCGCCAAATCTTGGTGAGAATTTCGCACCAAGTTGGCAGCCCTACGGCTGGCAGAATTGCCTTTACCTAAAGAATTGAGTTACACGTAATCTTCATGTAAACAGTTATTATGATTGGATTGTAATTTGAATGTTTGTTCTGCACGTAATCATATAAATTGTTGCGGCAATACCAAATATTTAATCTTTTTTCATACCTAATTGTATTTATGCTTATTGGCAACATTACCTGCTTTCTAAAGATGTAAATTCTCATCACAAGTGATGATGAATTTTTTTTTTTGGTTCATGTCTTGATTCGGAATGTTGCTCTGATTCTGAAATAAGATTTTCGTTATTTTAAATTTGGCACTAATTTGTTTTCGGTACTCTGAGATTTTTCCACCAAATAGTTGTAAAATTTTCCATGCTTTGACAATAGCATTAAAGTGCGATAACGTAAGAATTGCCGCCAAAGATAGAATTCGTGCAATTTCAAAATCCCGACAACAATGAATAATGTATCTCTATTAATTAATTCCGTAAATTTTTCTGCTTTAAGTAAAAGTAAAGTGTTTATCTTAAGGCAAGAGACCGATTTCTTGGTGTTTACGTATCATATACCATTGACCAATTTCGCCAAATCAAGAGACGTCTCTAAATGCCGCAATATACAACCAACGGTGGAAGCCGTTCCAATGCACGTTCGACTACAGTAATAATAGCGATGACGGTTTATTCAAAATTACAAAATTCAAGATGGATGCTACAATAGCTATAAACAACATGCTGAGGATGGTTTTGGTGGGGTGAAACCAGTTGTCTCACGAACATTCTTGCTTCTGCTTATGGTACTGAACGAAATCCAAGAGATTATAATGGATAGCTCCTGAACATGTACAATTTTAATTAATTATATTTTTTATTTATGTTTAAAGAATAATTATATTTTATTGACATATATCTTTAAATAATGTATAATTTATATGGGTACTTACGTATTATCGCAACAACTGCCAACATTATAAATAGCTCTCCAAGTTGGCAAATTGAGAGATATGGCATAAATAACCTTCCCCCCCCCCCTTTGCTAAGAGAACACCTTATCAATTCAGCAGAAATTAAGCAGTTAGGGAAATTTACAAGTAAAATGAATTCGAACATTATTAACTTTTTAAACTGTAATCTCTACTTTTAGCTTTAATAACTCAATTCAATTCACACCGTCAGTTATTAAGATAAAAAATACAGTTTAACCTGTTTTTGTGCGGTTCAAAAAAACCGCACAAAAAATGTTCAAAAATTTCATGAATTCTTACATATAACAAGCCAATTCGTCGAAATACTGCAGAAAAAAAAAATTTTATGCGGTCGCACAAAAATAAAATCGCATAAAAAAAGAACCGCACAAAAACAGGTCCAACTGTATGTACTTTCTACACATGGTACTAACTCATTGAATCATGTTTAATTTATCCATTCTTATAAGAATCTAAAAAAAAAAAAAAATGATGCAATCATCTGCACTTCTTAATTCGCATAAATTAACTTCGAGAAACTAGCGTAAGCAGGCTGAATGCAGTAGAATCCCTAAAATGTAAAATAGAATCATGGTTTATAAGGCAACGAAATAGTTTAAAATTCTAAAATAATGAATTAATAATTGAATTCAAAAAATATTTCAACAAGAGACTCATACAGGATGACCCCCCAGCTCAAGAATTTCAAGATTTATACCACGTTTCGAAGGATATCTTCTCTCCCCCTCCCCATACACACTCCTGTGGCCGTGGTAACCTCGTGGTCAAGGTAATGGACTCGTGGCAGGTGTGTCACGAGTTCAAACTTAATACCACTGAAAACCCGTCGTACAGAGGGGACCGATGCATGTTGGATATGTCGAAGCTCAAACGTCCTCCCGCTGGTGTGATGCGGAAATTAGGTGAGGGAGGCTTCCGAGAAGGCTCAGGTGTCGTCTTCGTCACTTGACCGTGGTTTAAAATTACGAGGTTCGACGTAATATATGTCTCCCTCACTATCTGCCTCCACCTCCCACCCCCTTTTTATTTTCCTTTTAGAATATATCAAGAACAAAAATTTATTTTTAAAGAACTGAAAACTATCATTGTGCGACATAGTCGTCCTTCGATGACCATGTGGTGGGGTTTCCGCGTAAGTTAGAGGTGTGGGATTCTCGAAATGATGAGACATTTTAGAATTCTTAATATGACTTTTATTAAGAATTTAACTTAGATTACTTAGATATCAAACACAAACTTATATTAAGTGAGAATAAACCAAAACACGTAGTCTTAATTGACACAAATCGCGCAATTAGATCACTTATCAATATAATTATATTATATCCGCCTAATCTCAATCTCAATAATATATTCGCGTTCAGAATATAATCTTCCTAGCTTGGTTGAATACTCAGTGTCCAATCTACTTCAAATATTTCTCCTAATGGTTGTACAATGGTATGTACCTTGGTTTAAATGGCGAGGTGGCGTCTTTTGATTCTAGGTAAGCCGTCGATCAACACTTCTATCTTCTCCACACTGAACTTTCTCTAAATTGCCATCTTGCTCACTAAAACTTTTACCCTTTTAAAGGTTATCTTATTTGCATCTATGCTTCGTTTCACTTCTTGGATTTCGGTTGGAATAGATTTGCCATTAATCGTGGCCGTCAAAGAACACAGAGGTTATGTTAGAGGAAGAACGCGTGAGATGCACAATTGGCTGGAAAAATTAAAAAGCGTAGAAAAAGCAAATTAACACTTATTAACCAGTTGATTTTAATTTACCATGTATGCAACATAAATAATTTATAACTTAACTCAGTGGTGCAACAGCCCATGAGGGCCAGGGTCTACTGTGCTCAACGCAGTGTACGTGACCTTGGGCCCTGAGGTGCATGACTAATGTTCCAGTCAGGTGGTCAGTCTGGCGCGAAACCCCCTGTGTTAAGTTTCCATGCAAGGTTTGTATTCATTTATCTACCCACCGAAGGGATGAAAGGCTCAGTCAACCTTTCCCAGCCCGGGGTCTGAACTTCGGACCTGTGATGTGGAAGCACGATGCACACTAACCGCTCAGCCACTAGGCTTCAAAATAATTTATATACTAGGAACAATTCTGCACCAAAACAATCACAATTTTTTTCCGAATATGTTGTGGCTTCGGTAGCCTAGTGGTTATGATCAAGGACCAGTGGCGCACTCAAGGGGGAAGGGGGTCCACGAGAACGGACCCCTCATAGCCGAATTTTTTTTTATCTATTATAATCCTATGTATAAAGTACATAAAGCTTAATTAAGTATTTGCAATTTTCAATTTATTTTATTAATTAATGCTAATTATCAATTCAATAATTTACAAATCGACAAAATCAAAAGAATACGTTTGGTGTCGCATTCAGGTATGATACGAGAATGGTGGACTTTCGATCCTAGACCTGCCTCCCCCCCCCCTTTTAAAATTGTTTGTATGACTCATAGCTAGCAGGTTATGAGTTCGTGTCCTAGAGCTACTGAAGACCTGCCGAGTAGAAAGGCTAATGCACGTTAATTCCGTCAAGGCTCAAAGTCCTCACGTTGGCGCGGTGTGGAAGCGTCACTCTCTTCCCCATGGCTCAAAATTATGAAATTCGTCTCTAATAGCCCTCGTGTTGCTTTACAGTGTGACGTAAATAAAACATACCCATTTACTCGAATGTGCAAGGAGTTATATATACTTTTAAACCAGTACTACTCAAGCACCCAATATTTGCAGGCCAATTTTCAATCATAATTTTCATCCCCCCCCCCCCCCCCCACCTTCCTCTATGCAATAACAATGTATTGAATTCAATAATAATGCCCTTTGACGCTAACGCTACAATACTTTAATCATAAACCGTACAAATTATCAAGATAAGTATTAAATTTGTCGCCCATCCGGTATGGTGGTTAGCGACACTAACTGTTGTGCCTTAGGGCCTGCGTTCGAATCCTGGAGAAGGCATGGATGTTTGTAGATGTATGATGTCTTCACGGCAGGGGGTAGTCTAAATATATATAGCTGCCGAGCCACAAGTCCTCTCATGTGGTTCGAGGCCCCAGACCACCCCCAGGTTTTCTTCCTCAAAACTGATGTGGAAACGAGCCAAATCGTTCTTTCACCTGTGTATGGTGCTCAAAGCAACGACTAACGACAGATTTACAATCTAGCCCTTTGCCATGATGAATTTCGTGGGCCTTGACCTGATATCGTCAGACAGGTGGCATTAGTAACAACAATACGACTTTAATTATAAACCGTCAAATTATCGAGATAAGTATTAAATTTTTTATATCATTTTACATATGACAAGCCTATGGGTTCACTGATAATTATTAAATTTGTTCTTAACTCAGTATTGTTAATTTATTATCAAATACATTTGTGCAGTACTGATACATTTATAAATATATTATATCAGTGTAAATGCGCGTTTTTTATTTTGAATTATGCCAGGATGTATTTCGCTAGTGTTTTATTTCAAATTTTTCGATAGGCTCGCACCCGCTACGTAAGGTTATTACGCCCTCCTAGGGGAGTAATCCCCACAGTATGAGAAACATTGTCTGGAAGCACAAAAGTGTTATGCACCTTTTTTTTGTATCCAATTTGATCATTGAAGAGATTGAGAAGTAGTTCCACTCAATTGTATTCACACAAAAAATAAATAAGTATAAAAAAAAGTTAACATATAATTCTTTATTAGTTCTGCAACTAGCGAAACTTTTATTTCCCTTTTCTTAAAGCCACATTCAATTGACATAACACTTAAGATACCGACATATATTAAACTTTCGTCTTTAATTTACTTCACTATATCTAAATTAAACGGGGTAGTTGCATGCATTCAATCTCTCACACGTTTGAACTTCACTTCTATTGAAATTTCAATTACTTTTTAAAGAGGAACCGATTTGGAAAGAAGTGGGTGCATTTGCATAATTTCTCTCTTTCTCTTTGAACGATGAGTTGCAACAGCTTTCACTGCAATTGTTGCCCGTGCCCCCTCTTGCACATGTGTGAAGCAGGCTTTGTGGGGGGAGTGTCGATTTCTTTACAACCCCCGGAGACCTTTGTGACAAAGAATGCGCTCTTCCCCTTTGTCACCTTTGTCGACCCCCTCACGCAACAACTAAAAAAAAAATTAAAAAATGGAGAGGTGATTTTACTGCCATTAAAAGATCCGCCATTTTGAAGTTTGTGGCAGTTAAAAAAAAGATTTCTTTATTTCGTAAAAACTGACTCAATTAGTTTTTTTCTATTTAAAAAAAAAATGTTTTTAATATCTCTCTCTGCTTTTGAGTGAAATAGTTTAGAATTTGTTTTTACTTTTGTGACAATAAAGCTCCATTTGTACTCTGAAGTTAAGGTATCCGACTACGTTCGGAACCGTGATTTTGCAAAAGCATATAATTGGATAATATTTAGTGTCACTTAGATTAGAAAACGTATATAAAATTGTTTTAAGAATAGTATTACAATAAAAAATTATTTAAGTACAATATTTTGACAAAAAATGAACATAGAATGACCCATTTTCAAAATATTCTCCTTTTGTGAAAAATTCTTCTGTGTTATAATATTTTGCCTGTCTATAGCTCAGACCTCTGTACAGAGACTCAGCTAGAGAATTTTTGAAATATATAACTTAGAAGTGGGTTTATCCATGTTTTACGACAACAGAGGGGAGCAATTTTAAGAAAAAAACGCCGATAATTATTTCAATGGTTTGTAACTGAAAATAATGTGAATTTTTCAAAAATCATAGTTGAGCCTCCGTACAGAGATCTAAATATTATTATAATAGAAGCATTTTTCACAAAAAGAGAACATTTTGAAAAAAGATTATTCTAAGTTAAATTTTTGCCAAAATATTGTATTTAAATAATTTCGTTTTGTCAAAATGTCCTTTAAACAATTTTATACATGTATTCTAATCTAAGTAACACTAAATATCATGAAAATTATCTATTTATGCGCTTTTTTTAAAAGCACGGTTCCGAATGTAGTCGGATACCTTAATCTAAAGTTTTGAGCCTTTTTTATTTCCAAGACAGTGTTGCAAATATAATAAATTCAGGTTCTTTATTGTTGTTGTTGAAGCATTTTAAGCATTACTTATACTTGTCTGTATAATTCTTTGTACTTAGAATAAAAATATTTGTAAGTATTGTCATCATCATCACCATATCTGGCAAGACAGCCCTTAGTAAGCCAGTGCCTTCCTTTGAAGTTTCCTCCACTGTGTGACCTCTCATTCCCTTACGATCTCCAAGTTTTCTCTTTTATAGTCCCAAAGTCTGATTCCACTGAGTGTCCATCTCAGCCTTACTCTTTACCACTTCCGAATCCCAGTGACTTTTGACAATAATATCATGTGACATATTCGATTTATAAGGGCCGTCCAATTCATTCTATGTTGTAAGCATTATATTTTGATTTATTTGACACAGGACACTCATTATTTTCAATTATGGGGACGTCGTTTACTCTGTAGAAAAAGAGATTTTTTTAAAAATTGGAACTTAAGTATTATATCGTCGAAAAATCCAGATTCAGACCCATTATTGGAAAAAAAGAGATGCCATTGCCTTAAAGGTGTTAGACTTCTGCCTGTTGGTCCGTGGAGGGTAACATTGTTGATAACATTTCATAGACATTAAGGTATCCGACTACGTTCGGAACCGTGATTTTAAAAAAGCGCATAAATGGATAATTTTCTTGATATTTACTGTCAATTAGATTAGAATAGATGTATAAAATGGTTTTTGGACATTATGACAAAACAAGATCATTTAAATGCAATATTTCGGTAAAAAATGAACTTAGAATATCTTTTTTTTTTCAAAATGTTCTCCTTTTATAAAAAATGCTTCTATAATAATAATATTTTGTATGCTTAGATAAAGTAAAGACTTCTCCAGAGAGTCTGAACTATTCTTTTTGAAAATTTCACATTATTTTCAGAGTTACAACCCATTGAAATAATTTTCGGAGTTTTTTTTCTTAAAATTTCTCCCCTCTATTGTAGTAAAACATGGATAAACCCACTTTTAAGTTATATGTTTCAAAAATTCTAGTTCAGCCTGCCTCTGTACAGAGGTCTGACCTATATACAGGCAAAATATTATTATAATAGAAGCATTTTTCATAAAAGGGGAATGTGGAAAATTGGTCATTCTACGTTCATTTTTTGTCAAAATATTGTACTTAAATATTTTTTTTACTGTAATAATATTCTTAAGACAATTTTATATACGTTTTCTAATCTAAGTCACACTAAATATCATAAATATTATCCATTTATACGCGCTTTTGCAAAATCACGGTTCAGAATGTAGTAGGATAAAATGCAGAAAAACTACCGAAAGAGGCTAGAAATCTCAATAATGACAGCTTTGTCAATGTTGCCTTATTAGACGTAAATACTGTCTCTAGGGACGTCTTAAGACATGGGCGAAATGGGCCTGGGCCCAGGGCCGCGGCAACAATGGAGGGCCTCGTCTCGTTCTCGACTCAGCCTTAATAAGATCATGATTTGAATAATTTTAACAGGCAAACGTTATTTCCTGTTTTATTCTCTTGGAATTTCGGACGATACGTCAACTGGCTAAATGTGATGGCCATTGTCCATGTATAAGCCTAGGCCTACCACCATATACCCTTATTACTCATTCAATCAAAAGGCGGCAGTGGGTCGTGCCGGTTTCTGCGATTGTAAGTCATACACATTTGTTTTGGGTTATTATTTGTACGAGTATTTGACAATGTATGCTATGTACTGTCTACTTTTATGGGTCGTAGGTGGGGGCCTACTTTTAAGTAGGGGCCCAGGGCCTCGGGTAGTCTTAAGACGTCCCTGACTGTCCCAAATTTCAAATTGAGAATAAATTAATTCCTGTAAAGCATCAACTCTGTAATATAAGGGGAGACCGCCTTGTAACAAAAACTATTGCTAGGCTAAAAAGAGGTCATTAATGGAGAATGAAGATCGGTAGGGTTGGTAGAAAAAATTATAGGAATTGTGATAACTGTCCAGATACATAACTAACACCTGCTCATATTTTTCTTGCTGCTCTACAAGAAAAATATGGGTCCTGTTTATTCTCTTTTTAACACGCTTTTATAAGTTTCACTTGTATGCAATGGAATCTTTGAACTCGATATTTACCCACTTTAAAAGGTCAGATTAATTAGGAATTTTGCACACTTGTCAAGGACAGATGGCAATACAATAATTTCATAGTTTTGTTCCATTGTCCTGAACAGGATAATCAGGAGACAGGATAATCCAGATTTGGCGACTAATTCATTATGTCATTTCCAGATTTGATGATTAATTCATTATACCATTTCCAGATTTGGCGACTAATTCCCTGTACCATTGCCAGATTTGACAACTAAAAGATTAAGAGTAACCCTAAAAGCGAAAACATTTTTTTGTGTCAACAATTTCTTATCATAATATAAGCAGTTGTCCAGTCTTTCTGAAAATGGAAATTAAAAAAAAAAAAAAAGACGCGTGCGTGTGAAAAAAAAAATTGTTCTAACTCAGGAATGAGCAAACTTTTTCGTTTGAGGGCCAAAATTTTTTTAAAAAGAAAGTGTATGAATAAATGATAGCTAAAGAACTAAAAATACATGCTTTTACTATAGATCGAACAAAAAAAAAAGAAAAGAAATTATAGTTTTAAAAAAACTAAAAAACATGCTTTTATGGTTAATCGAACAAAAAAAAAAAAAAATAATTCTTAATATAAGAATAAAATGATTTACGAGAAAATTAATGTCATTGTGGTAAAAGCGTGTGGTGCTTTGTACTACAATTTTACTCCAACTCAGCATTTCGGAATAGAACTAGTAAAAAAATTATAACAATTGATATCGAGCACCCCACGCTCTTTTACCACAATGACATTCATTTTCTCGTTAATCATTTTATTCCTATATTAAGAATTATTTTTTTACTTTTTAGTTCGATTTTCCATAAAAGCGTGTTTTTTAGTTTTTTTAAACTATAATTTATATTCAATATAGTTAAAAACGTATATTATGTCACTTTGGATATCTATTAGGTTCACATCAAATTTGATACCTTTTCTCAAGCTAGAAAAATTCTGTATTCTACTCAAAACTAGCACACTTCGCTTAAGATTTGACTCATAAAATCCATTAAAGGTCCACATATTTCACTCCCCCTTTTGCCCCTGTAATGTCGACATTTTTGCCTGACACTGTCCACCGTCCATTGTGCAGCGGTGAAAACCACACGCCGGGGCAGAGAAGGGTGTCCGTGAAAAAATGTCCCAACCGCATTCCTGGTCGCGTTTGTCTGAAAGGGATGTTTTCCTTTCGTTTGGGTCCGGTGGTAATTGTTTCTCTTTCACGAGAGAACTGAAGTGAAGAGATCGGAGGGAAGGAAAAGAAGTTAATTTGAAGATTAGGGTAACTGAAATGTTGTAAAAATATTCGTAAATGTGTTTTAATAAGGTTGTATTGGTGTCAAGTCAGAAAACAGAATCCGCAAATTCGGCGCACGTTTCATATGGGAAAATGTGCCAATATATGAATTTAAATTAATATTGACAATGTGCACATTTATGATTAATTTTGTTTAAAACTTATAAAATTTCTTTAAAAATGTAAACTTTTCTGATATGTGAAACTAAATATTCTGTTCTAATAAGTGAAGCTAAATATCTTGCTATGAAGCTAAATATGGCCACGGTAGCCGAGTGGTATAGGTATCGGATCGTGGCTTGCCTTGTCACGCGAGTTCGAGCCAGTACCACTTAAGACCCGCCGTGTAGGGCAGCGATGCACGTTAAATCTGAGGTGCCAGCTCAGGTGTCGTCCACGTCACTTGACCATGGTTCAAAATTACGAGGTCCGTCACCAAAAGCCCTCGTGTAGCTGAACAGTGCGACGTTAATATTCAATTAATGAAGCTAAATATCATATTATGAAGCTGAATATTCTTTTATTCTCTCTCTAAATATTCTCTTCTGATAAAGGAAGCTAAATATTCTGTAATAGAGCTAAATATTCTATTATCCGCTCTAAATATTCTTTTAATATGGGAAGCTAAATATCCTGCTATGGAGTTATATATTCTGTGATTCTCTCTTTAAATACCCTTTTATGGAGCCAATGCCGGTTTAAGCTCATTTCGAGCCCTGGGCGCAGAAGATCTACCGCCCCCCTTGGCACTAGTGGATCAAAATTTATAGCCAGAAAATCTGGTTAAGTCCAGCTTATCCGGGCCCCTGGGCGCCCGCCCCAAGCGCACAATGGATAAACCGGCACAGTATGAAGCTATATAAATATTCTCTTATTCTCTCTCTAAATATTCTCTATTGGTATGTGAAGCTAAAAACTCTCTAAAAGGGAAATGAGTAATGAAATTCATTTTTTACAATACAAAATAAATCAATTCTCAAATAGAAATAAGCTTACAGAATAGTGCAGATAAATTATATCCACGATAACAGAGTGGTCATGGTCAAGAACTCCAGGTCGGTGTTGTGTAGTCACGGGTTCGAATCCCTGTACCGCTGAAGTTAAGTAGTGTAGAGAGGATGATGCACGATAAATTTTTCAATGCTCAATTTCCTCTCGTTGGCAGTGGCGCAATGTACACTCCCGCATTGAAGGGGGGGGGCAAGAGTTCTAGGGGCCCCAAAACCCGACTGACACCAAGTTGCAATCCTTTGTAAGATCCGACATGGGGCCCAAAGCCTGACTTTGTTATTCTCCGTTACGCTACTGCTCGTTGTTATGGTGTGGAAGTTTGGAGCGTTAATGCAAGTTCTGGTGTCGTCTTCTTCACTTAACCGTCATTTAAAGTTAGAGGTCTATCGCCAAAACCCCTCGTGTTGCTTCAGAGTGCGGCATAAATTAATTTCAGTCAGTCAATCAAAATAGACAATTGATGTTGGAGCAGTGGCGCACACGAGGGGGGGGGGGGGGGGGGGCCCCCCCCCCCCCCCCCCAAAGCCCTTGATTTTTTTTTTCCGATTGATTGTAATTTCAGGTATATAGAACGTAAAATTTAATTATGTATTTATTATTAATGATTAATTTTATAATTAATGCTAATTATTTATTCAATAATTAGTTTTTTACTGTGTTTTGTTCCCGAAAATCGTCAAAATCAAAAGGAGCATGATACAAGAATGGTGAACTTTCGACCCCGGACCCCCCTTGAAAAATTCCTGTGTGCGCTACTGTGTAGGAGTATTATTCTAACTGGGAAAAAAATTTTATGAAATCCGACGGTACTCTTTACAATTAAGTGGAAAAAATTTGAACTGTCAGAGAAAAGAGAGAAGCTATGATTCCTCGCACTTGAGCTAGCACAGCAATCTTTTAAGGTATCCGACTACGTTCGGAACCATGATTTTAAAAAAGTGCATAAATGGATAATTTCCATGATATTTAGGGCCACTTAGATTAGAATACATGTATAAAATGGTTTTAAGGACATTATATGACAAAAAAAATTATTTAAATGCAATATTTTGGCAAAAAATTAACTTAGAATAACCTTTTTTAAAAACGTTCTCCTTTTATAAAAAATGTTTGTATAATAATAATATTTTCCTTATATAAAGTAAAGACTTCTTCAGAGAGTCTGAACACGGATTTTTGAAAAATTCACATTATTTTCATATTTACTTTCACATATTTACTTCACATATTTTCATATTTATTTTCAATTGAAATAGTTATCGGAGTTCTTTTCTTAAAATTTCTCTCCTCTGTTGTCGTAAAACATGTATAAACCCACTTCTAAGTTATATATTTCAAAAATTCTAGTTGAGCCTCTGTACAGAGGTCTGAGCTATAGGCAGGCAAAATATTATTATAATAGAAGCATTTTTCACAAAAGGAGAATATTTTGAAAATGGGTCATTCTATGTTCATTTTTTGTCAAAATATTGTACTTAAATAATTTTTTACAGTAATAATATTCTTAAAACGATTTTATATACACTTTCAAATCTAAGTGACACTAAATATCATAAATATTACCCATTTATAAGCTTTTGCAAAACCACGGTTCCGAACGTAGTCGGATACCTTAACCCTTTATCTATCGCAATATAATTTGCTGCAGTTTTTTTCATGCAATATTTTTTTTGTGTCACTGCATTGAAAATTAAGGTATATACATGAACGAAATACTCAGCCCTGGGAAATTTAATTAGAGCTATAATTAATTAATTACAGATATTCAACTGTAAAATTAATTTCATATACTGCTCACTTAAAATAAACAGTCAAATCATTTTCTAAGGTCTTCATTAACACAGAAAAAAATAAAACACTTAAATTTTGACATTAACTATTTTTTCGGGACAAAAATGATTTTCTTCGCAATCCGCTGAAAATGCAATTTCTGCTATAAAAGTATTCGCCTCTTCCCCGCTAAAATACTCTTCATAGAACCCAGGCTATCATATATCTTGGAAGAGTGGATTTAAAAGAATATTTTCCTGCAAAGTATCGTCAGAGTATTCGTAAAAAGGATTATTCTATGCAATTTTAAAGTGTGTGGTACTTATAAGTACCGTCGGTAGATAAAGGGTTAACCTTACCATTACGACGTCATGAGTTTGATCCCGAGTGCCACTGACATGTTGAAATTAAAACTTAATCAATTAATCAATGCAGAGAATTGCTGGGGAATATTTTTCTGTTTCGGGAAAAAATGCTTTGAAATCGGGTGGCATTCTTCATCATTTATCATCGTGCAACAGGAAATAAAACGTTTTTATACATTTAGCAATTATAATGTGATACGATTCTATCCATTTTTATTCTTGGTGACAGTTATACATAAATCTCTTGAACTTGGAACACCAGGGCTTCTCAAGCTTTCAATGTTTTCGTGGCCACGGTAACCTAGTGGTCAAGGTATCGGATCGTGGCTGAAATGTCACGAGTTCGAGCCCAGTTCTACTAAAGACACGCCGTGTAGGGGCGATCCTCGTTAAGTCTGTTGAGAGCTCAAACGTCCTACCGTAGGTGTGGTGTAGTAGTTAGGAGAGGGGTGCTAGCTCAGACGTAGTCCTCGTCACTTGACGATGGTTGAAAATGACGAGGTCCGTCATCAAAAAGCCCTCGCGTAGCTGAACAGTGCGACGTTAATATTCTCTCACTCACTCGACCCAATTTTCAATCATAATTTTCGTGCCCCCCCCCCACACAATAATAATGTATTGAATTCAATAATAATGCACTTTGACGTTAAAGCTACAATATAACTTTAATTATGAACCAAACAAATTATCAAGATAAGCATTAAATTGTGTAAAATAAGCCTTCGGTGTCACTAGTAATTATTAAACTTGTTCTTAACTTAGTATTGATGAATTAATGATCAAATACATTGTGCTGTACTGATACATTTATAAGTATATTATATCAGTGTAAATGTGTATTTTTTTTTTATCTCAGAACGTATTTTGTCTTGATTCCTTCAGTAAATTAGGAATTTTTTAAAAATCTTCTGTTTTCGACTTTTCCATATGCTTACACCCCCCTGCTAGGGTTATTGCGCCCCTTTTAAGGGGTTATCACGCCCCTCAGTTTGAGAAATGTTGTAGTACACACATTAATAAGAAAATAAACCAAAGTTTTGAATAAGTTTTACTGAAAATATAGGTAATGTATTTAATTTCTACTTAGGAAAATCTTCGCAGTCTCTTGGAAATCCCAGATAAGAATCCCTGCTTCAACATTGGGGACATGGACATTAGCATGTTCTATTTCATTTTAAAATCTATTCCAATCTTGAAGAAATAGTTCCTCTACGGAGCTCATAGTCAATACCCTTCATATTTTTAACACATATGAATGGAAACCTACTTTCCAAAAATCTTTTTCCCGAAAATCTCTCGGTAATCAGAAAACCGATTAAAAAATTCCCATCTCATCGCAATCTCAATAACGAGTCTCTGTACTTAGGCAAATTGAAGAAAATCCCGAAACATTCCTACTAATACACCTTTTGATTCGGTTTCCCCGATCCCAGTTCGGGAATATTTTCCAAATCGACAGCCATTGTTTACATATTCGACGATCGCCGAGAAATCAAACATGGAAATAAATCCATTCCTCAGGTTCGAAAAACTTTGTTTTTTCTCCCTCCTCTCTCTTTCTTACTCTTCCTCATCCTCAAACTCAACAATACCTCTTTTCCACAAGCAATTCATCTCGATATAACACGCCACCCCCCACTCCCTTCCAGAAAACTCAAACAGATCCGATCCATCCCAACAAAACCACTTCTTTTCGAACGCGTTTAGACGGGGTGTCAAGGGACATTTTTCCAACCGCCATCGAAGCAAATTTCTTTCACAAAAATCTCTGAGAGAATGCGTCGTTAAGGGATGGAGAAGAGAGATTCGCACCGCAGTGTGTAAAAAGGAAGGAAAAAATTACAAAGATGATAATAATAAAGAGATATTCCAAAGTCAGACAGAATGCGAAAAGCAATTTCGGGTTTCATAAGAGTTCCGCAAGGCTCAAGTATGTGCCAGGGCCCCTGTGTCATCACTAGTCCTAAGGGATACTACATGGGAGGGGGTGAATGTCGCGGAAAGAAGAATCGCGATCTTCTTTTTTTTTTTCCTGTCTTCCCTCCCTCCCCTTAATAACAATGGAATGAGATCTCCAGAGAGTGAGGGCGATTTCTCTCCGAGCTGTGTCAGATTATCAAAAGGGGGAGGGGGGAGCATTCTTTTACGCGACAAAGAGAAGGGGGAGGGAGTGTTTCTTTGGATAACTCAAGTTGGTGGTGTTCGGGTATATAGAATGAGTGAGTATATATATACTATAACAGAGAGAGCCGCTTCTTTGAAAAAGATAACTCAATGGCTTCAATTTGCGGATCGGATCATTTCTGGTTGACAGCTTGCAAGAAAATAACTATGGTGTGTTTAATTTTAATTTGTTAAAATTAATTACTTGATGAATGCAATAAAACTTGATTTGAATGGTTACTATTATAGCGATTGTTTATTGTTTAAGGCAGGGGTGGCCAAATCACGGCAAGCGGCGTGCCTCAGTGTGGCACGGTGGAGTTGCAACAGTGACACGCGAAGATTTACCGAAAACTTAAAAAATTTGAAAAGATAATAATAAGTAATTTTTTTAGAGTTTTATTAAAATGCGGTCTGTAAAAAAAAAAAAATTAACACCCCTCAGAATTTGAATTAATTTATGTTTGCGAATAAATGTTTTCTATCATAAACATAAAATCACAATATCACTGAAAACTAGCTGATTTGTACCTCAAACAACCTAATTTTGGAAGCATCTTCAAGAGCGTATCCTAAAATAGATGGCTTGGTAAAAAAAACTACTAACACAAAAACCACGCATTAATTATTGGCTATTTAATAATTATTTAGAATTAAATGTTTTAAGCTATTCTTTTTAACACGTTTTTATAAGTTTCACTTGTATGTAATGGAATCTTTGAACTCGATTTTTACCAACTTTAAAAGGTCAGATTAATTCGAAATTTCGCACACTTGTCAAGGACCCATGACAATACAATAATTTTGTTTCATTGTCCTGATTAGGATCTTAATAATTAAGGAATATAAGGATTTCTAGATTTGGCGACAAATTCATCAAATCGTTTCCAGATTTGGCGACTAATTACGTAAACCATTTTCAGATTTGGCGATTAATTCTATATGCCATTACTAGATTTGGCGACTAATTCCAGATTTAGTGCCTAAAAGATTAAGATGCAACCCTAAAGCCACAAACGGGAATAAAAATAATTTATGTTCTAACTGCTAAATATATATTTTTTTATTTTGATAAAGCAATATGTTTAGAAGTGATGATACGAATTAACATTTCGCAATACGTTTAAAAGGTGATAATACGATTGATATTTAATATTTCTTCTTAACACACTTTTATAAGTTAAAGCCTGCATCTTTTGAGACGGAATCTTTGAAATACAACGATAGGGGGCTCATCCGAGACCCTGCAAATGGAGAGAAGATATACCCTTCAGACCCATTAATTAATATCCATTGAAGAGCAAGACTAATTCCAGGAGCCACATATAATTCCGGATCCAGATATCAAACTCAAGGATAAATTCAACAAAGGATAAATGATAGTTTTAAAAACTAAAAAAACAGGCTTTTATTGTAGATCGAACTAAAAACTTTCTGGTTGATGGTAAAAGTAACGATCCCCTGAAATATGTTTTTCCATCCTTTTTCACATAATCAGGGTTCGAAGCCAATAAATCTTCGTCCACATAATATACAAAAAAATCTTCCTCATCCGTTGTATATTCCACAGAAGAGGATTTTCTTGGTCTATGTTAAGCCATTTTAATTTCTATAATTACATCATTCATTTTTTTCGGTAATTCTTTTTTCTTTTCTTTTTCTAGCACGAGTTTTTGCATTTTGTTTGGAAGCCGGTACTGTTGTAGATGCAGAGGGTAGTTGAATAACGGAATTGGATGAGGAAGCGGGTATGATTGAGGAAGATGATTCAATACGGGTGAACATATCATTGGTGGATGGTGCATCATTAAATGTAGGAATAGATGGTTGAGGCTCTGACACAGTAGTTGCTATTGAAGAGGTTGATGGCAAGAGTTGGACTTAGGTTGAAGATGATGATGCTGAAACAACAGGAGTAGATGTTGATATATTTGGTTTTGGGATGGATGAAAGTCGTTGAAGTAATTTTAGAGGTGGACATTTTATTTTTGTTATATTTTCATCTGCTTGTGTAGAATTATTTATGGTAGAGGATTTGGCTGCTTGAGCGTAAGTTTGAGATAACTGTGGAACTATTAATTTACGTGCTTCTGGATATGAAACATTTTAATTTATTTTTATTTCCTGTATCTGTTTTTCTATTTTCCATTTAGGGCATACTTTGGAATCTGATGGATGGGGTTGTGAGCAGTTTATACATTTTGGCTCTAGAATGCAATCTGTGGAAGCATGTCCAGCAGACGCACATCTAGAGCAAGTAAGTTGTCCACGGCAGGAAGCTTGCGAATGTCCGAACCTCTGGCACTTAAGACAGCTCAGAGGATTCGGTATGTATGGGCGTATTTTACAGTTGCCGTATCCAACTTTTATAGTTGTCGGTAGTATTGGGCTGTTGAAAGTTAGAATTAATTGTTTAGTTGGAATAAGTGTTGAGTCTTTTTTAATTGTGATTCTTCTAACCTGAATAACACCCTGATTGCAGAACCCCTCGAGGATTTCCGCTTCATGGGTGGTCAACAGGTCAGATTCAGAAGTAACAACACAGCAGGAATTAAGGATTTTGTGCGGGCTTATCGTTACAGGACTATTTATAAATGATTTCTCGAGAAGAAAGGACTTGGTTTGTACAGAAGACTTAGTTTCTATAAGCAGATCCCCCCAGAACATAATCGTTTTACGGATTTCGGTTCACCACCTATTCCGATGAGGGCTTTTTGTTTAGCAAAGGGTGATAATTTGGACATTTCATTGTTAGAAAGCGAAATTAACAAAAATTTGGTATGAGTTGATACTTGGTCAATGTTGAGGATGGGCAATACAAGACCTTTACCCAAGCACAGCCGACTTGGATCCATATGCACGAAAACACAACTTCATTCTGGCGTGTCTCCACCCACCACGGAGTCCAACAAGGGAGGCAGTGTGCCGGTCATCTGGTAAAAACCAGGCACGGCGCTTACCTGGAGTACACTCAGAATATAATGCTACAGCATCAGGGTGAGGATCCAACGGGTAAACCCGCCATCCCTTATCTTCAGCACTAACTCTACAACAGTGTCTCTTCGGGGACACAGAAGAGAGATACCACCAGCCAATTGCCAGGAGTGGGCTCACTCCTGCCACCCGTCTACAGCGAAGCGTGGGCCAAAGGGAACGCAAAGGTATCCCCAGAACACCATTTTCATCCTTACGAGACACCGCACACGGCAAACATGCGGGTTGGAAACCAATGTTGTTAGTAGAAAACATTACGAATATCAAAATTAGACAAAATAAAATTAAATATC
>BMAV01026833.1:162842-176872 GCA_019973955.1 Trichonephila inaurata madagascariensis | reverse complement strand
AAATCCTAACACTTAATCTGACTTATAAAATTATTGAAAACCACATAGCTTCAGTCGGAGTTCCTTGTGACGATCCTTCTCGAATCCCGTTAGCTTGGTCAGCTCTAATGATGCTTACTTCCACAACTCTACGATGAATTTTAATTTCAGGATGCGTGACCTATCAGACGCATTTCACCTTTTCTTATTCTTCGATTTCACGATCAACAATTAACTATTAACCTCACATACCCAATATCAGGGCAAGGACGTTTTAAGACTTTTTGAGGCCCTGGCCCCTGCACAATTATAGGCTCCACCTATGACCCTTAAAAGTAAACAGTACACAGCATACGTTGTCAAACACTCGTACAAACAATAATCCGAAACAAATAAATGTGCATGACTTACAATTGCACAGACCGGCTCGACCGACTACCGCCTTTTGACTGAATGAGTAAAGAGAGTGTACGATGGTAGCAGGGCAGGCTCTAGGAGTTTTGCCGCTCCGGATAAAAATGGAAAATGCCGCCCCTCTCTCCAAAGAAAAATTATATAATTAAAAAAGATAAATTCTTCAAATAGATACACACCTATAAAACTTGAATAATCTTTGCGAACAAAAAGGCAGCATAACAATTATATATATTATTTTAAGTCTCTTAAAAAATACAAAATAATTCGAGATTAAGAACATACTTACCTGTTATCATTTGAAACGAGTAAAATGTAAGAGAAGGAATCGCCCATTTAAGCAGGCCAATTTCTTCGAAATAGAGTCTACTCATGGCGGAGATCTCACAACCGTTTATTTTAATTTATGGTAACTACACTCGAGACTAAAATAAAACATCTTATGTGGCTCTCTATGTACCAAAAATCTGTCTTACCCCTATCCCCTTTTGAATAGGAGAAAGTTACTAGTGAAAGGATGTGTAAACATATCAAATTTCATGATTTAACATATATTCTCTCGCCTCGAGTCGGTCGCGGTAGCCGAGTGGTATGGGTATCGGATCGCGGCTTACCTTGTCACGAGTTCGAGCCCCGTACCACTGAAGACCCACCGTGTAGGGCAGGGATGCATGTTAAATCTGTCGAGAGCTGAAACGTCCTCCCGTTGGTGTGGTGTGGTAGTTAGGAGAGTGGGTGCCAGCTCAGGTGTCGTCCACGTCACTTGACCATGGTTCAAAATTACGTGGTCAGTCGCCAAAAGCCCTCGTGTAGCTGAACAGTGCGACGTTAATATTCAATCAATCTCTCGCCTCAAACCTTTTAAGTTTCAAAAACAACAAAAGAAAAACTGGCATTGAACATACAGAGTACAAAATAAAGAAATAAGATAGATTAAATAAAATACCAAATTCCCAACCAATAATATTTCAGAAAATATATTAAATTCTTTGTAACAAATATATATACATATATTTCTTAAGTTCGATCCAAATGCCGCCCTTAAAATTTGCCACCCCGGGCAGGGATTCGGTTTGTCCGGCCTTCAACTGTCTCTAATGGTAGGCCTAGGTCTATACATTGACCACACTCATCACACATAACCAGTTGACATATCGTTCGAAATTCCTGGTTTTTCGGATAATACAACGGAAAATAACATTGGATAGTTAAAATTATTCAAATTATTCCAATCTTGATCTTATTAAGGCTGAGTCGAAAATGAGACGAAGTCCCCTTTGTTGTAAGGCTCTAGTCCCGGACCCAATTGGCCCATGCCTTAAAATTACCCTGCGTCAGGGTTTAAATAGTAGTTAAATTTTCATAAAATCAAGTCATCTCTACGGAAATCGGTTTTTAAATTAAAATCCCAGTTAAAGAATACTTTCCCCCAGAGGATTAGTAGAAAAACCCAAATAGTATCAGTTACAAATTGAATTGGTTAAATACACAATTGTCTTTTAATTAAGGGGTCTAAGCATTTCTCTACACTTCCTAAGCGACATCCTTTCCTAATCCCCTAACAATATTCCCCAAATCCAACAACAACTCAACTTCTCCAGAATCCTCAAACTAACTGACCCTTTCCTCAAGTTACAAGATCCCCTTTCCACCTTACTCACCTCCCCCTCGCCAATTTCATAAACGAACTATCCGGCCAACAGCCAAATGTGTCCGGCCAGCCACCAGGTGTGAACCGGATGGTAATCAGAAGAGGGGATGGAGCAGGGAGCGGCCGACCCCACGAGTCAGAAAGTTGTAATAACTTGCAAATCAGGCCTCAGAGATGAACCAAGAAAGAGAAGAACCTTTTTGATCACAGGACGCACTGTCAGACGATATTGCTTCTTCACCCCCTTCACCCCCACTTCGCAGTAGAAGTTAAAGTAATTAAAAGTGGTGGAGGTGAGTTGTTCTCTTTTAAATTAGAGGGAGGCTTTTATCCAACGGGGCTTGAATTCGAATGCGGACAGTGAAGAGGGTGGCGAAAGGGTGCTCGAATTCTTAATTTGAATTTTTGCGAAGAGGGGTTACCGAAGCGTGATTTTGTCTTTGAGATGGAATAAAGTAGATTCGTCACACCTCTACGATTGTCGACATCTGTGATGCACCAATCAGAACAGAACTGTAATCGTTTGCTGTTTATAAAGAGTGTTCTGACTCTTTAAAAAATAATTGTTTTGGGGGTGAGTTGTCATAACAAAATTCATAGAATTTTCGTTTTTATTTTTGAAATATTTTAATTTTAGATTGTATGTGTGTGTGCTTTTATTGTTGAAGAACACATGACCTTAATTCGTATTTCCTTTGGAAGTTAAAAATTACTCCTACATTTATACAAGTCTGTGTTCAAAACAAATAAATTTGTCTTTTGCAATGAGGCTTTAAAAGTTAAAAACATACCATAGAAGGCTGTCTTCGGTTATTGTTAAAGAATAAAACCCGAATTTGGAACATTTTTTCAGATATAAAAGAAATGAAAAATTAATATAATATTCTGGCTTCACTATCCTTTAGAGAGCAGCATTTTTTATTATACTTCCCATTTATAACCGATTTGATTCATTTTTTTTTTGGTATGAAATGTGCTTTGCGTTTTTTCTTCTGTACCATAAAGTTAAATGGGCTGTGCCTTTTTGTATTAAAACGAAAAAGAAAGTATTCACAGAATATTTCGAAATTTTTAAAAATACTATACTGTTAATAGAGGTATGAGTTATAATATTACAAAAAAAATTTCCATTGAAATTGAGGCATTATTCTGTCTGAAAATGTGCTTCGCGTTTAATTAAAGCTCTCGTAATTTTACTGAAGACAACCTTAACATGCAATACCGAAAACCCACTCAGCAATATTGTATATGATGTGTTATATGGAGCATATTCATGCACCAGAAGAAAAAAACAACAGATTCCAACTCAAATCCATAATTAAATAAATTAGGATGCAGTACGATAGTGAATTCAGTATAATAATTTTGGACAGTATTTTTCTGTCTGATAAAATGGTTCATTTTTTAATATTCGGTGTGTGACGTCTGCTAATTATCGGGACTCTCCGCAACTATACTTGTCAAGATTGATGTATGGGGATCAAGTTGTACAGATGAGACATTGTATCCCCCCCCCCCCCAAAAAAAAGTATCCGATATTCTTTCCTTATGCCTAGGGCATAAAACATTGGAACTGATTAATAAAATGGCTTTAATTTCGCCACACCTTTTTTCGCCGATATACAGACGATCCTTAGCCCCAACGCTCTATAGGAAGGAATCTTCGAGGAACAACCCCCTTTGTGATGAGTTCCCTCGCACATCTGACACGCAGACAACTTGAATGGAGAGTAATGTCGACAGGGCAAGACAAAGATGCACCCTCAGTATAAAAGTGACAAGACAAGTTCTCGCCTCCAGAACAAGATGCCGTTTCGGAGTGGGGATCAGACGGGCCGGCGTATTGTCCCCAAGTACCCATGGAGTAGGTCTACAGTGAGGAGAGCCTGGTGCAGAGATGTTGCCCCCGCCAATGAGGGGTGATTGGGAGAGGGAAAGTGCCCCGTGTAGGGAGTTTAAGGAGGTCGGCTCGGAAGTTGACAGGGCTCTCGATCTCTTGCCTTTTATGAAATAACTTAGCTCAGAAGTTTTATGTGCTTCGAAGACTCTAGGTTGAGTTTGTAGGGGCAGCCGCGCCTCAAGGACCTAGGGAGATGAACTTTGCCTGATGGTGAAATATGCAGTTCCGGAGTCAGCGGCTCAACGGCTGGCATACATGAACTGAAATTGAAATAGAACTTTTCTATCGCGATAAAACTGTGTACTGTGACGTATTAATAATGAATAGTCCTTTTACAATTAACTCTAGAATAAAATGTCTTTTTTAGCAATTAGCTGTTGTGACCCCTGTCGCTACCATGTTACGAAGTAAAGTAACGGAATCACGACGTTACAGATGGTTTGATAGGTTTTTTTATTAACGTCGTATTGTTGAAGTTAGTCGTGGGTTTTTGGTGAGGGACACACCAAGCCAACATGAGGACTTTAATCTTCGATAGATTTAACATGGATCAGCTTCTCTACTTAACGAAAAGTTTTAATAAAAATGAGTGCTCGCCGAAACTTGGTTTATGAAATTAAATGTTTACTTCTTTACTTTGCACATTTTTCGACTTTCTATTATTACTTAAAGAATATTTTTCAGATGCCTATTTTTATAATCAACACAATCCTGTGTACAGAGATTTATTGTGTATCAGCGCTGATGCTCATTAAATATTTCAGGGTCCAAAATCCACCTGCTGGCATGATGTGAAAGTTAGGATAGGGGAGTGAAAACTCGGTGTGTTGATTTGTCACTTGATTGTATTTCAAGCAAGTGATCCGTTATTGACAACCCTCAACCACGATAGCAAGTGTTCATGGTCGTGAACTTTCGGCCACAAACGGTTGACCTTAGCAGGGGTGTTTATTTGATCCACCGACCTACCGATCCGTACCTACGCCGTGCATGCCTTAGACGACTGAGACGAAAATAATTCTTATTTGGGTCAGTCGTCAAGGGCTTTTATTCCTGTCCTTTGTTGTTTGCGACTTGCAGAAGGAGGCACCGCTGCATACCCCCTTCCTAGAGAAGAGTCTGTTTGTCTTTTTTCTTTTTCTGCTTTTTTTTTGTTTGTCTTTCTGAACTATACTGAGAGAAAGTGGTTTTTCCAGCCAATTACTACAATTGTTATACATCTCCAGTAGGTTTGAATGTCGTTGGAACGTTTCTCCGTTGATGTTTCGGGCAATCTCTTGTTGAGATGGCAGGTCTAGTTGATGCGGGCGCCGTTGCCATTTTTGAATCACTAGACGTGATTCATTGAGAGAGTCCTAATTAGACTCTATATGGAATGAATGCATAATCAACTAGTATCGTTAGGCTGCGCTGCCATCTAGTGTTCAAATCCTGGGTCACCACTTCGGCGACAAATTGTTGGGGGCGGAAAGGAGGCAGACCTATGGTGAACTATGGTGACCTTGAGTGCTTCTTGGGTACAGCGTCATTTGAACTGGTCATATTGTGCACACCTTTGACGACTGAGACAAAAGAAATCCCTATTCGGGCCAGTCATTAAGGACTTTTATTGTTGTTTCTGTTTGTTGTTGTTGTTTGCGACTTGTAGAAGGAGGTACCGCTGCAAACTTGTGGCCGATGTTTTTGAGTCGCGGATTTGAAACCTAGAGCATTGAAGACTCGTCGGGAAATGGAGCTGACACCCGTTAATACTATCGAGGCTCAAAGTCCTTCCGTTGACCTACTATGGAAGTTTGGAGAGAGGGTGCTATCTCGGGTGTCGTCCTCGTTCCTTGACCTTAGTTCAAAATTACGAGATCCTGTACCAAGAGCTCTTGTGTTGCTTCACAGTACAAGGGGTGCCAGGCCGGGTGTCATCCTCGTTTCTTGACCTTGGTTCAAACTTACAAGATCCTTTACCAAGAGCCCTTGTGTTGCTTTACCGTTCGACGTAAAATAAAATAAAATGACAATTGGTGTCACTGATGTGTAGATAGCCGATTCATGCTAAATGTAATGAATTGAAAGTCATCATGTTGGTATGATGTAGAAGTTTGGAGAGGGAAGATGTGTTATCTCACGTGCTATCCTCGTAACTTGAAAGCGGTCAGAGTTACGAGGTTCTGCTCCTATGGCCTTCATGTAGCTTCAAATGGTGACGTTACAAAACTATCAATCAATCAATCAAGTGGGTGGAGCTAACGAGCTTTAAATATGTCATGTTTGAAAATCTCCAAGTTAATGTGGATGTGTGAGTATATATAAAATAAAATTTCGTTCTAAAATTCATTACAACAAATATTTGTTTTTAAATTTAAGAAAAAATTATTATATATTCACTTTTTTTGATTGTTTATCAATCCCTCATTGATTAAATGTTAAAAGGAAAATTTTAAATTGCACTTTCCTAACCTCCTGTCCTTGTCAGTATTTAGTGTTTAAATAAATTTTATTTTTTTTTTAAGGATATATTTTTAAACGAGGAAATAAAAGGGACGAATTTGGATTCTTTGCTGTAAATTAAATTAAAAAGAGGAAAGAGATACAAAGCGTAATAAAAGAAAAAAAAGTTTCTTTTTATTTGGTTTTTTTATCGAACAAACAAAAAGAAAACAAGCAATGAATGAAAAAAGAGACGGAGAAAAATTTCAGATTTTATGTCACGTGAAAATATATCCCAAAATTTAAAGCAAAGATGCGAAGTCTTAAAAAATTATGTCTACCCTTAAAAAACAGAATGAGATCTCGTGTCTCCTCTAAGCATCCACATTCAAACTTCAAACTCTGTCTAAAAACAGGTTTTATGCAAAATATTGAGTTCTTCTCTCCTATCTAAATATGTTGAGTCATAAGTAGATGAAGTTGCTCTTCACTCGCGAATAGTCTTCTTTTAACCCTTCATGCTTGGTGAAGGAAAAAAAAGGTTCAGTGCAGAAACACTGCCAAGCAGTAAAAACTGAATTGTTACGCATGGGCCCAAGAAAATTCATTTTTTGAAGTCACATTTTCGCGTACAGCAGTGGTCTTCAAACTGTGTTCTTCAGAACCTTGGGGTTCCACGAGTCACAATAAAAAACTTGAGAAGAAATAAATATGTATGCAAAATGGATTCACGTTCTCTGTGAAGTTTGTATAGTTACAAGTATCTAAAACTTATCCCCTATTCATTAACACTGAAAATTTTGTTTATACATAATAACTTCATTTTGAAACACTTTTTAAACTATTATTATTATAACGTAAGGAAATTAAAACATTTTATCTTTATATGTGTACTTCCTACTAGATTGTTAGTATTCTATTGTTTACTATCTCAGGTTCCTCGGAGATACATAATTCTATACTCATTAGTTACAAAACTAAGTAGTTTTTTCTAATGGAAAATGCACCTTTTTACCATTTGGGAAAAACAACACCTACAATGAAGGAAAGGGAACAGAGAATATATCAACAGAGTTGATGTTAAATTCTTAATTTAAGCAAGAACAGCTTCTAAATTTTAGGTTGCAAATTCATGCAGAATACGCGGGATTTCTCCCACAGCTCTAAACATTTCAATGCCTTTCAGAATATTGTGTTAAGTGAAATATGTTTCTCAACGTAAGTGGCTACACAAAAAATATATAAAAACAAATGAAACTCAGAATATGTAATACGATTGCATTTAATCTCAACAGACATATAGACTTTGACAGTGTGTAAAAAATACTAGCATATATCCCAGTTACTAAACACAGTACATGGGTAGGTGACACTTGAATTACAAATTAATATTATTAATGAGTAAACTATATTAGAAAAAATTAGATTAGATTAGTTAATAATGAATGTGCAATCCTTTTTTTAATTGCCTTCACATAAAGCGCTTATAACATGTTCTATTTTAAATATTATTTTGAGATATATTCTTCGAAGTATGCGTATAGAATGGGGTTCCACGAAAACACTTTCTAGTACGAGGGGTTCCATGAAAGCACCTTCAAGTCCTAGGGGATCAGTGAGTTGAAAAAGTTTGAAGACCACTGGTGTACAGGAACACCCCGAACTTACGCAATAGGTGGGACTGAGTGTTAACCGCGTAAGTCGAGGTTTAATGTGGCATATAAATACATATAAATTATTTTTAGTGGGTACGGAAATGGAAGAAAATAATAAGTTAGAAAAAAAGTGTTTAATAAAATTCTAGATAACAGAAATACAAAATCGTAAACAGAAGTTACGAAGTTACTGTGTGTGTTTGATGTAGACCAGTGGCGCACACAAGGGGAGTGTCCTAGGGCTCCAGACAACCCCCATAGCTCTTGATTTTTTTTCGATTGGATATAATCCTATGTATATAGTACGCAAAATTTAATTATTTTTTGTCGATTTTGGGGAATAAAAAAGAGTAAAAAACTAATTATTGAATAAATAATTAGTATTAATTAATAAAAGTAATTATTAAAAACAAATATTTAATAAAATTTTACGTATTATATACTTAAAATTAGAATCAATCGGGAAAAAAAATCAAGGGCTTTAAGGGGGGGGGGGCCGGGCCCCCGGGCCCCCCCCTTGTGTGCGCCACTGTTTCTTTGTACACATTTTGAAATTTTCAGTCTGTAGAAGAGGTTAAGGCAAAGATGACAGACTGACTGAAAATGGTAACACCTAATGAGCCCCAGCACTGCTTTGAACGGTGGAAAACTCGTATGCAGCTATGTATTGATAGGAAAGGATAGTGTGTTAGAGGGGATTAACAGGTATTTGTACATTGTTTTCAATAAAGATAATTTTTTAGACTAGCCCGGTTATTTAATTGTCACACTCTGCGTATGTTTAAATCTATTGTTCAACTGAAAACCTACATTTTCCCAGAAATTCAACGGTTCCAGAAATATTTCAAGCGGTAAGGCTCTTGGTCCCCTATGCAAAAGTAGGCCTCCCCAGCGACCTTTTTGAGTAGACAGTAAGTAGCATACTTTGTCAAATACTTTTACAAATACGTAACAAATAAATATAAGAGACTCCACAATCTCATAAACTTAGGCACAAACCGACTGCAAACCTTTCAGCTGTATGATATTGTATGGTAATAGACCTAGGCCTAAGCGCGCATGATGGATAATGCAGTCTTGCCACTATTGCTACTTTTTCTTATAGTTCCAAATTTCTAGTTTTTAGGATAATATGTCCGGGAATAAAATGTATTCTTATCATGATCCTATTGAGACCGATTCGAGAACGAGATGAGGCCCTGGGCCCTGGTCTAGTTCACCCATGTCTTAAAGCGTCCCTGCTTGCAAGCGGTTTTGAAAAATGTGACAAAGAAAAACATATTTTCAAAATCTTATTATAGTGCTTATTTAAAATAAATTTTTTTCGTTCCAAATTCCAAAAAAAAAAGTATGCAACCAAAATATTTTTTTTAAAAAATTTCCAATGAAGCTGCGGATTAGTATTTTCCATTGCAGACCTAGTACATTCCCCAAAAGAAGGTATCACGTTTTAGTGCGGCACCATATATGTGTAATACCTATCACCGCAATGTAATTTTGAAGCCCAGTTCCCTCTCCAGAAGGAGGAAACTAAGCTCTGACGATACGAAATGGAACTAAGACTTTAATTTTGCTGAGAGCACCCAAGCCAAACAGGTACTCTAGGCATTTTTAACATGCCGCATAATTATACGATATGGACGCTGTCTATTTTCTGCATCATGAAAATTCACCAACTTGCGCTGGGTTGAACCCACAACCTTAGGCATACAAGGCCAGCGACAAACCAAATACACCAGCCGACAGGCAAACTAAGTATACAAATCACATACATATATATAAATTTATTCTATTATAAATTAGTAAAAATTATATTAACTAAAAACTAAAGTGACTTTTGACCCACATCCTGAGCATTTATTCCTTAACAATTTTCACCGAAAATGACCTTCGATAAAGACAATGTTATATCAGCCTGAATACCTTCTCTAGCATCAGCGTGGACTTTAAAGAAAAAAATCTTTGCACATGCGCAGCAAACCATTCGTTACTGCATAAATCCACTAACTCGACAAAAAGAAAGAAAAGAGAAAAAAAAAAGGTAAAGATTATAAGCTCAACAACGAAATGTCAAGCGTAAATTTTTACGCCATTGAATAAAAGACCACAGAGCAAAAGCGATCCGAAAGAGTCGCACTTCTTATCTTCATACCCTCGGATAAAATGACATTTCATGGGGAAAAAAATGGGGATGGGGAAAAATGGTCTTTTTGAGTTTAGGAATTGGGAAAAGTGGCATTTTGAGAATCGGTGAAGCGATCCACTCTGGTCTTTGGCCTCGCTTGATCTGTCCCCCGACCAGACTTAAAAAGGAGACGTTTTTTTTTTCCCCCTCTTGCCTCATCCAGTCTTTAAAAACAGTCGCATCAGAAAGATTTGATTTTTAGTTCTTTTTGGAAAAGAGTATCGCTGATCTCGTGAAGAAAACAAAAGTTTATAGGTTTCTTAGAAGCCAATGCTGTCACGAAAAAGATGTGATCCAAAGAGAAATTAGGACAGGAAAAACTGCTAATATTAGAGGTATTTGAAAAACCTTATATATATATATATACACTAGTTGGTATACCGTTCTTTGCACGGGTGAATTGAAAAATTAAACAATACAGATTGAAGAATAAGAAAGTTTTTAATTTAATTTTACGTAAGTTGCAAATTAAACAAAAAAAAAAAATAAATAAAATAAATAAAGCTTTCTGCATATCTTGCGACATGGTCGATCATCGTTGACCATGTCGTGGGGTTTCAGTGTAAGTTAGAGGTGTGGGATTCTCGAAATGATGAGACATTTTAGAATTCTTAATATGACTTTTATTAAGAATTTTTAACTTAAATTACTTATATATCGAACAAACTTATATTAAGTGAGAATAAACCAAAACACGTAACCTTAATTAACACAGATCGCGCAATTAGATCACTTATCAATATAATTATACTATATCCGCCTACTCTCAATCTTAATAATATATTCGTATTCAGAATATAATCTTCCTACCTCGGTTTCTATGCAACGTCCAATCCACTTCAGATATTTCTCTAGGCTGGCGTACAATGGTATGTACCTTGGTTGAATGGCTGGATTTTCGTGATTCTAGGTAAGCCGTCACTTTACACTTCTATCTTCTCTGAACTGAACTTTCTCTAAATTGCCATCGCGCTCACTAAAACTTCTGTCCTTTTAAAGGTTATCTTATCTGCATCTATCCTTCGTTTCACTTCTTGGATTTGGGTTGGAAAAGATTTGCCATTAATCGTGGCCGTCAAAGAACACAGAGGTTATGTTAGAGAAAGGACGCGTGAGATGTCACAATCTTAGCTGAACAAAAATAAGCATATTTGTTAAATTTTAAGTCTGAAGATGTAATAGCTGATAAAAGGAGGATTTTTTTTTAAATTTATAACGCCCCATAACTCTCTTGTGGGTCGATTTTTGAAAACACCTTCCTAAGCTGATCTCTGCTCAGCAAAAGTAACACATTGTGTGTAATGAATGCTTAAAATAGTTAAATGATTTATATATCTCGCGCGATGTGTAATACGTTAATATTACTTTCTATTGTATTTATTTTATGTTAAAATTGTAATATTCGCAAGCAACGCTGCTCCTTACATTATAATTGTGACTCAATGGAAACATAGCGAAATGTTGGCGATAGAGCCAAGTTGGTAACATTTTTGGCGACTCCGTTGGCAACTTGGTGATTGATTGAACGGTGCAGATGTTGATATGCTGTATCGCAGGGGTACTCAATCTTTTTTCCAACCCGCATACATATGTCAGCTATTTCACACGGGCCGTATACATATAGTTATAACACTCGGGCCGCAACATGAGGATAAATGGGGGGGGGGGGGGGGGGACCAAGATAACATTCGAAGTTTAAAATGTGGAAAATTGATCAAAATATTATAACTACTATTTTGCTTTTTTAATTATTATTTTTTATTTTTGCCACTAACATTAAATTAGAAGCATTTAAGAAAAACTTCTTCACAATTTCTACATCAATAAACGGTTTTATATGATTACCAATAATATATCAAACTTCATAAGATGCCTTTGATACCACTGTGATATCACCATTGACAAAACACTTTGTTGCTGTTGGAAAGATTATTCAAGAAAGCCTATTTATCGCCTCTTGAAAGAGATCGAGGAAAAGTGTCATTGAATGATTCCTGTTTATTGCTATTTTTTAAATACAGCACTTTCGAGACAAATCAAACAATTACTGATCCATGTTTGTTTTTTACTACGAAATAGTCAACCTTCCAATCGTCTTGAAAGGATATAATTTCTTCGAATGTTTTTTGCTTGCAAGATATGATAGTTAAAAATTAGTTCCACCTATAAAATTGTCGATACTCCACTGTTGTCTGTTAACACTAACCGTGACCGTTCCAAATAGAAAAAGAATATAAATTCGTAACCGTACAACACCGATGGGTAAAAGCAAAATTGATATTCTTGATTTCTTTACAAAAATTTCCCACCAAATATTTAATACAATGTTCTTAAATAAGTGAATTTCTTAGAGCAATGGGCCATGATTGGGCCACTTAAAAAGGCTCTGTGGGCAGCAGGTTGAGTAACGTTGCTGTAGCGCCACCTGTTGGGGGAGCTGCAACAAAGAGGATAAGCACAAAAACTTCACACAAAAAAAAATACATATACATGCCAATTTTCATAGTGATCGGTTGAACGGTGTTATATATAGAGAGTGAAGCGAGGTCATATATACAAGCATCCATTTTCATATATATATTTAATGTTTAAATTACACTTAGCACTTGAGTTACGGAACAAATTATCTCCTTAGGCAATCATTGGTGGACATTTAATTAGATTTTACTATGTAAAGTGGTTCCCTAGCGCCTTTCTAGGATGTCTGCGAAAGTCTCTCCTTTAATGTTAAAATTACACTCTTTTACAGACTCTAAAATGCTTCGTGAAAAATTGAAAGATGTCCATACTAGTCTAGATCGCTAAATTGCCACCAATGAAAAAATTCTACACAAGAGTATGTATTTCTATCAAGAATATTAATTCAGTTTCTTTGTAGATTACACCTACTTAGCCAATATATTAAAACGTAATATTTTCAAAAAAATAGTAGAAACATATGAGCAAAGATAAAGAATTGAGTCCACAGTGTGTGGCAATACGATAAAGATTGCATCCATCTCGATTTCGTATTTGAGTTGCATAAAGTACATGATTTGTATTTTAAATTATTATTTAGTAATATTGATATACAATACACTGAAGAGCCAAAAATAATGGTACACCTGCCTAATAACATGTAGGACCCCCACGAGCACGTAGAAGTACTACAACACGACGTGGAATTGATTCTATTAATGTCTGAAGTAATACTGAAGATAATTGACACCATGAATCCTGCAGGTCTGTCCATAAATAAGTGGGAGTAAGAAGGGCTGGAGATTTCTTCTGAACAGCACATTGCAAGCCATACCAGATATGTTCAATAATGTTCATATCAGAGGATTTTGGTGGCCAGCAGAAGTGTCTTAATTCAGAAGAGTGCTCCTGGAGTCACTCTGTAGCAATTCTGTACGCTTGGGGTGTAGCATTGTCCTCCTGAAATGCCCCAAGTTCGTCGGAATGCACAATGGACAGGAATGGGTGCAGGTGATCAGACAAGATGCTTACGTAACTGTCACCTGTCAGATTTGTATCTAGACGTATCAGGGGTTCCATATCACACCAACTGCACAACTTCATCACAGAGCCTCCACCAGCTTGAACAGTCCCCTGTTGACATGTAGGATCCATGGATTCATGAGGTTGGTTACATACCCGTACACGTTCATCAGCTCGATTCAATTGGAAACGAGATTCGTCAGACCAGGCTACGTGTTTCCAGCCATCAACAGTCTAATGTCGGTGTTGATGGACCCAAGCGAAACGTAAATCTTTGTGTCATGCAGTCAACAAGGGCACACGAGTGGGTCTTCGGCTACGAAAGCTCATATCGATGATATTTCG
>BMAV01026833.1:143384-157842 GCA_019973955.1 Trichonephila inaurata madagascariensis | reverse complement strand
GACGTTCTGTGCCCCGTCTTGAAAAATTTTTGAGTGTGCTACTGGCATAGAGAGATAATGTTTGTGAGTCGATATACATATAAATATGTGTTTTAATTCTCGTTTTTTTCTCTTTAAATATAGGCTCTACATAACATTACGTAACCCAATCTGTGTGATTTAGAAGAATAAAATTCAGGTATTTTAAAGAAATATTTCTATTTCAGCATTTTAATACATGTATGATTGTATTTAAACTCAATCTCTTTTATTTAATGCAGATTAAGAAAACTGATAAAACAGGTACTTCAAACATTAACATGCGTGGTTTTAGATTTGTTCGCGTTTCTAAAATCTTCCCATTCTTTTTCAAATATCCACAAACAATGTCACAAAGACTACGACTGAATGTTGGATTACGATGGAAAGCAGTAGGGAAATTAGGGGTAAGCCAATCCCCAGCGCAGGTAGGTAGGTATCTCAAAGTAATCTGAAATGCTGTTTCCAAATGATGGAACGAGTTTCAAGAGACCGAAAATGTATTCAGAAGAACAGTTACAGAGGGCCCAAAAGACACAACAAGCCAGAATGATCGTTACTTTGGCTCTCTCTTTAACTGCGAGGCGTACTCGTGAGACGACAGCTATTCAAATCACAAATTAGGTCTCAATCTTATTAGTCAATCCCACTATAACAAGTATAAGTATCTATTAAAAACAAACATTTCCAATGTAATAATTTTTTTGAACTTATACTGGATTATAGCTCACAACAACACTTTTAATGATTTCGACAACTTTTGAGAAAAATATGTTCTTGAAGGAGAGGTCCAGCTCATAGCTCTTTCACAAACAATTTCATCTAACACTTTATCTTCGACTCTTAAACTTCTTCCTGGAAAGATTGCCATACGGGGTACAAAGTCAATCAATTTATTAGAAACTCAGATATTAATCTTTCCCTATTTCCAGAGAACTTATCTTTTTCCTCACCAATCATACATAGCTTGTTTCCCAGTTAACCTTCTTAGGTTTAAGAAGATCTCCACTCCTAATGGTTTATGTGGCTCTCCCGGAGACGCCGATGACTGTTTTCCATTGCCCCCATAGTGCCAAATTTCATTTCATAAAAAACCCACACAGGAAGCAATGCTTTCCTGGTTTCATTCTATTTTTCATAAGAATATTTCATAATAAGCTAGTTTCCTGTTTCAATATTTCGCATTCTATTTGCAAAACACTAATGCGATTCCGTCCCCCAACTCTGCTATTACTGCAGGGTTTTTTTTAAAAATAATTATAATGACATTGTATTGTATTTTGTTATTCATGTATATTTTTTATATCATCTGTCTATCTCGGAGGACTGGTTATTTGATCTAAGCCCTCTGGATGAGTTCGGTCCTCCTGAGTAAATAAACAAATGGGCTCTCTGTTGTTTCTTATACCACGGGTTTTCAGATATACTATTCACCGAAGGCCTTAAGAAACTGGAGATCACTAGTCTGCATTCCTCTCCCTCCAGGTCAAAAGAGAGCCCATCTAACATAATGCAGACTTCCTTGGATGTTGTGCACCTGTGTTCGACATTAATCAGTCAAGGTTCAATCTGAACACTGATTCCTGTCGTGCTCACATACAGACAGAACCAGAAACCCAATACCATGTTCACTTCCATGTCATGGAAATGAACTATTAGGGCCATCCCTCCAACATCAGGAAGTGAACCACTATGGCCATGCCTCCAACGTCGTAGAAGTGAACAAAGAATACGGAGATGATAATGCTATGATTTGGGCCGTCACGATGTTGGACATGCAAACAGACTGTACATCTTTCAGGAAGGCATCTTAAGGCAGTGCTCCGCAATCTTTTTATCGTGCCGCTGAGGGTGGGACACGTTGATTGTTTATATTCTAGATTGTTTTGATTTAACAATTTTAATTTAGTAACATTTATATATAAATATGCCTTCAGAATAAAATATAGTTACACCAAAAATGTATAAAAGAGATTTAACGTGAATATAAAATGATTTCCGTGGAAAGTTGCGCAAATCCGAGAGAAATGCACCACTTTAAATAAAATGGTGATAGTTTAATAATCTTCAGGCGGCCCGGCACCATTTGATCCACGGACCGGTACTGGTCCGCAGACCGGGGGTTGCGGATCACTGCCTTAAAGTATCCGACTACGTTCGGAACCGTGATTTTAAAAAGGCGCATAAATAGATACTTTTCATGATATTTAGTGTCACTTAGATTAGAATAAATGTATAAAATTGTTTTAAGAACATTTTGACAAAAAAAAATAATTTTTTGCCGAAGTATATTGTATTTAAATAAACTTAGAATAACCCTTTTTTCAAAATGTTCTCCTTTTGTGAAAAATGCTTCTATTATAATAATATTTTGCTTGTATGTAGCTCAGACCTCTGTACAGAAGTTCAACTATAATTTTTTGAAAAAATTCATATTATTTTCAGAGTTACAACCGTTTGAAATAAATTATCGGCGTTTTTTTCTTAAAATTTCTCCCCTCTGTTGTCGTAAAACATGGATAAACCCACTTTTAAGTTATATATTTCAAACATTCTAGTTGAGCCTCTGTACAGAGGTCTGAGCTATATACAGGCAAGATATTATTATAATCGAAGCATTTTTCACAAAAGGAGAATATTTTGAAAATGGGTCATTCTATGTTTATTTTTTATCAAAATATTGTACTTAAATAATTTTTTATTGTAATACAATTCTTAAAACAATTTTATATGCATTTCTAATCTAGGTGACACTAAATATCATAAATATTATCCATTTATGCGCTTTTGCAAAATCACGGTTCCGAACGCAGTCGGTTACCTTAACTGCTCTGAGATATGGAGTGGATGTCTGAGAGCCCTATGTAAGGCTTTTCATAGGGACAGTTAACAGCCTTTAATTTTTTATGGACGATAGTGCTCGCCCACAAAAGATTCAAAAAGTCGACGAATATGTCGAGACTAAGAATATTTAGAGGACGGAATGGCCAACAAGCTTTCCGTTGAAGATTGTCTCTGATGCTCTTGACACATTAATGGCAACTGGCCAGCCCTGCTCCCAAAAGACTCCAAGAACAATGAAGTGTCCAGGTAGAAGTTTTTTTTCTCCCTCTTTTTGTTCTTTTATGTTTCATTAGTTTTCTGTGGCTTTATCTTCAAACTTTGGTTTAAAATTGATCATTTATTATTATTATTTACATATTTATTGTCCCAAATTAATTCAAAGTGATGCATAATTTCGTCAAACAGTTAGGAAATTCTGATTAACTAGAAACTATTGCCAGATTTGGAAAGAAACTTTGCAATTACAGATTTTTTTTGCAATTTAGGGTCGTCATAACTGAATAAAATGTCTCAGATGTATACTAGGGATTCCAAACAGGATCCAGGTGAAACCTTGGAGCTCTATGAAGGTTTATAATATTCCAAGGATCTATACCAATTTTTCTTTAGAAATTGTAATTTTTAAAGATAGGAATTATTAGAATGCAATATCGGTTTTAATATGTGAATTATAATTTTGAAAGATGTAGATGTGATCAACGAATTCAAAGCAGAATCTCATCTAATAAACCACTTTTTTTGTAATATTTTAGTTCAGTGGTCAACTTTATACAAATCCCCTTTATGCATCAGCCTGACATAGCGGCCCCCCAAAATTTTAAACACCTCTCGCAGACTTAGAATTCTTGATGGTATGGTACATCTTACAATTTTTCCGTGAGACCTTTCAGAGGCTGTAAAACAAGACAATCTTAATGTTACAAGAGAAACCTAGTGGACCTCTAGAAAAGCACTGGGGCCCCCCAGGGGACCATGGACTATAGTTTAAGAACCACTGTTTTAGTTCATACCCTTAAATAAAATGTATTTAAATAGTTTGTGTGCAATTATTAGTACTATAATTATATGCTGTGTATTTCACAGCAAGAGAAAAATATATAAGGACCTATGAAAGAAATTGTTCTTTTAAAAGTGTGGTCAATGTTGTCGCTCTCAATTTAAAATATTTATCATTTTAAATTTAAACCTCTGATAAGTTACCGTTAAAGTGGGAAATCTGTTATTTCATAGAATAACTAGGTATTTCATGAAAGTAATTCATAACTAGGTATATATATACATATTTCAAGTCAGTTAAAGCAGTGCCTGCAACCTTTTTATCACTGCAGACCGGTCAACGTTTGATAATTTTACCGCGGCCCGCTGAGGGTGGGACACGTTGATTGTTTATATTTTAGATTGTTTTGGTTTAACAATTTTAACTTAGTTACATTTATAAATATGCCTTCAAAATAAAATATAGTTACACCAAAAATGAATAAAAGTGATTTAACGTGGAATATAAAATGATTTCCGTGGAAAGTTGCGCAAATCCGAGAAAAATGTACCACTTTAAATAAAATGGAAATAGTTTAATGTTCTTTAGGCGGCCCGGCACCATTTGATCCACGGACCGGGGGTTGCGGATCACTGAGTTAAAGTATATAAAAATATTTAATTCCACGATTTAACTAGGTATTCTACAGAATAACGATTTCTTGGTCGTAAAAGTACGAAATGCAACACTCGAAAGTTTTTTGAAACTATTCTAGCTGCTTTGTAATGACGTGTGTGTGTATATATGTTAACGTTTAACATTTTAGATTATTAACTATTTTTGCAACCTGTTTTCAAGCAATGACTTCTGTAAGAGTGAAAGACTAACCTGTAAATAAGAAAGATCAATGCGAGAGATTTGAATCTTGATTAAATAAGCATGGGACAAAGGAAAAAAAGTGCTGCACTTACTCGCGAAAAATTATTTACTTTGATAGCAAAAATAAAAAGTACTAAAACGGCACAGAAAAAAGTACCACGTGACTATTAGTTGCTCCAGCATTATGATATCCTTAAGGCTCGAGGAGTAGAAAAGTTAATTGTGCCAGTGTATAACAGAAGTAAAACATCTTTTTTTCCCCTCCTTTCTGTTTGACTAATATTAGATATACGAGCAATAATAAGTTATATCACATCTGATTTTTAATATTTATCAATTAATGCCCAGCAATAGGAATAAAATATATTTTTTTGAGAGGTTTTAGCTAGTTATGATCAATTAATTTATAAAATAACTTTGAAATTGTTTATTTTTCACTTTAAGGTATCCGACTACGTTCGGAACCGTAATTTTAAAAAAGCGCATAAATGGATAATTTCATGATGTTTAGTGTCACTTAGTTTAGACTACATGTATAAAATTGATTAAGAACATATTGACAAAAAAAAAAATTTAAATATAATATTTTGGCAAAAAAGGAACTTAGAATAATATTTTTTCCAAATGTTCTCCTTTGGTGAAAAATACTTCTATTATTATAATATTTTGCCTGTATATAACTCAGACCTTTTTACAGAGGTTCAACTATGATTTTTGAAAAATTAACATTACTTTCAGAGTTGCCACCCATTGAAATAATTATCGGCGTTTTTTTCTTAATTTCTCCCCTGTTGTCGTAAAATATGGAGAAGCCCACTTCTAAGTTATATATTTCAAAAATTCTAGTGGAGCCTCTGTAGAGAGGTCAGAGCTATAGACAGGCAAAATATTATTATAATAGAAGCATTTTTCACAAAAGGAGAACATTTTGAAAAAAAATTATTCTAAGTTAATTTTTTGCCAAAGTAGTGTATTTAAATAATTTTTTTTTGTCAAAATATCCTTAAAACAATTGTATACATGTATTCTAATCTAAGTCACACTAAATATCATGAAAGTTAACCATTTATGCGCTTTTGCAAAATCACGGTTCCGAACGTATTCGGATACCTTAACAGTCTATCATTAGTTATTTCATAGAATAACAAGGTAAAGTTTGAAATTATTCATCTATTACTGACTTGTCTAGTTATTTCATGAAATAACTGAATTACATACTTTAACAGTAACAGATATATCACTTAAATAAACTCGCGTTACATTTCATTCAGTCTCTCTTTAATAGCAAAATGGTGTGATGGTCTAAATTCATGTGACGTCATAGTCACGTGTATCAAACTGATCAGTTCATAAATTCATGTGACATCACAGTAATCGATCTTTGTAAAAGTTTCTGTTATGTATCATGGTACGTGTAGTTATGAAAAAAAAGACAAAGAATATGTATAAAAAAGAACAGTTTACATTTATTAAGTCTTATTTACAAGTCGGTATTTAAACCTTGTCAAGGTTCACATTCTGTATTCAAAGATTCAAGAGAAATATTCTGAAGACAAAGATTTGTTCTAAAAACAATAAATAAAACACAAGATTGGCAACTAAAAAGTTTGGCTTGGATTGATTACATGTATATCATAAAAAAGCGACTACTTTTAAACAATAAAAATATTAAGTACTTATCAAGATATAATCATTTATGTACTATTTTATGGATTTTAAAATTGTATTTGAAAGACAAAATGACAGCAATCACTTTCAAATTATACTACAGAGGAAAAATGCACAAACTTCAAAAACAGAATTATTTCAAAGGTACATATACTTAACATCCAAGTGAAGGTGAACAAGTAAAGAATCCTTCATTCTTGACATTTGATTGAAAAATCATTCCACTAGTTTTATAATAGAACAACTAATTTGTTTTAAACAAATTTCACATCATAAATTACATATAAGCAACAAGATGTGTTAAAGTCACACTGATAATTTTATAGAACAATATTTTTTTAGATATGGAAATAAAGAGTAATATAATCCAATTATTTTAAGCTGATTATTGGCAACAAAGATTCGGTCAAACTGAATGAATAAATATTTAAAATTATAATTTACAATGTAGGCATAAAAAGAACTTAAATAACTTTTTAATCTTAAATCTATTTCCTCTGATAAATTGTATCTAAACAATTTTTCCCCCTAAAAATCCGATATAAAATATTTCACTTTTTAGGCAAAATTTTCTTTTTAAAATTAAAAAAAATGCAGATATACTAGTGTTATTTACAATTACTTACAAAACAACAAACATAGACACGTTATTGTAGTATATTATTGTATACAATCCGACATACTGAAATATCAAAATTCAGAGCCAGCTGTACAAGGAGTCACACTTATGTAGAAAATAGGGGCAAAAAAGTATTGAAATACTAAAAAACTGTGCAAATTCTGAATTATAGTACTTAATATCGACATACAATGAATACAATTTTCCCACCCAAACACAAATTTTTCAAAAAATAAAAAATTTAAAAATGCTAAAAAACAAAATAAGATATCAACACAAATTTTAAAAAAAGTACAACAGTATCAATAAATCTAAGAAACAGTTAAGTAAGTCTTTGATTCAAAATTGCATTACTTTTAAATTTTCAAAAACCTTATAAACTTAAAAATTATCCAAATACTTTTTCTTAAGTATTATAAGAATTTCGTTTCAGAAACACATAATCACCACTTGTTTGTCCTTTTTAAGATGCAATAATTTAAAATAGAGTATGGAAGTCTGAAAAAATTCCAAAGAAACAGGAAGAATGGTTACGGTTACAGCCAAACCGAACTGGAACACATATTTGTTAACTTTTAGTACAGTTTCTGAGGTATAGTTAGAGACAGAAAAAGTACTGCAAGGGAATAAGGCGTGTACTTGGCATTTTTTTCAACAGTCATTGAAACATATACGCATATCTTTTTAAAAGTCTATGTACATTATTTATAGGGGATTTTTTTGTGTGATCATTAAGTCAAACATTCAAGTCATCCAGAATTAGAATTTTAAAAATCGAATTGAATTCTAATAGAACATTTCATTTCGTTCGTTCATTTCACATCATCTTATATTTAAATATTGTATGAAACAGCTGATCTCGCCGTATTACATTTAAAATTTACATTAAGCCTTTTTTTTTTCGAACTTTGCAGTAGATTTTTAAAAATTATTTCATAAAATAACTGCACTAGTGTTTTTAAAAGCTAAAATTTTATCGACAATGTACCTATACACAAATTCCTTCAAACATGAATGTTTAACTTTGAAAAAGAAAATAGATTCTCACGAAATTCGAAGAGAAACGAGAAATTCCAAGTCGTTCCAACATTAATACGTATACACAATATCTGGTAGCTGTACATAAAAAAAAATTTCAACATTTTGTACAAAGTGATTGTTTTCAGTACAATGCATATGACAAGTAATACAATTCTATTATGATGTATTGCCATGTGTAACAGGATCACGCTTAAAAATGATCAAGTTTTATTTCCAATATGTATTGATAGATGGCACCACAATAGATAAACAAGGTTGAAGCCATAAGCTGGAAATTTCTATTTAAATAATCTTTTAGAATTTTATAATCAAAGCTAAAAAAAATCATTTTATGCATTTGCAAACATAAAAACCCGAATCAGAATGTTAGCGAAAATTATTGCACTTTAAATATTAACATTCAGATAATTTTTGTTTATTTTACTGTAAAAGTAAAATAATTTTCTGTATACAAGATTTTTTAGTACCACACAGAAAACTGAAGTACTGCATATTTTAAATGATTTTGAAATCATGACATGATTTTGGCTCTTTTAGAAAATCCTTATTTTCCAACTTCAATAACTCGACTGTGCCATGCCTTTTTGTTTGCTTTATTTTTTCATAAAACATATATATATGCTGATTGCATGTAATACTGAACATTTCAGAGACGAAGAGGTTATTCATTTCGCAATCTTTTCTGTCGGCTCAGTTTATCATAACTGTTCATAATTGTTGATTCTGATATGAAGTTATTTAAGACATGAGTAACGATATTGTAAGAAGTTAGAACATGTTAAGGTAGAACTTCATTTGGCACTTTCGTAATGCTGTAACAGTATTTTGAATTGCACGAAAAAAGTTAATATTTATGCGTAACTAAATGCTATTTTAAGAGATCTATTTTTCACAACCATGTCGTTCTCTCCCTATACATCTTTATATTAATTTCTTAATCTAGCATTAAGTGTTTCATTTTAATGCTAATACTCCATCACAAAATGTCGCGCATTCCAATTTGAGGATAATGCGTCGCCCATAAGATAAAATGATAATCAGCCTTAAGAGTGATCTTATCTTACCAAACAAAAAAAGATTTGTTTGCATTTGCAAAGTAAATAGTGCCTAAGATTCGATTGTCTGGGGAGGATTGAGAATAATATAACATGTATTTTGAAATTAATAAAAGCTGAGCGTGAACACATGAATCAATTTGTTTCGATTCACGTCCCACTTCTTTGTAATATGGGTTACTCATGTCTCGATGAAAGATGAAGAAGCATCAGAATCGCAAACATGCAGTCAGTGATTTCGGTCCGTCAGCCCACGAGTGCTATCTCTTGGGGCTCGCGTGGGGAGGCATGAGGGCTGCGGCCATGCACATGAGCAACCTCTGGTCGGGGACACGCACGAATTCCGGGTGTCCCCCACCCATGGGTCACTGAAGGGGCATATAGGGCCAGTTGAAGGAACTCCCACTGAGCAGCATGTCCCGGATAAGTGTCTCGATGGGGGTCTTGCCCACGAGGCGTACGAAGAAGAGTTGCTCGATCACCTGCGAACTGACCGTCCGGAGTGAAGGGAGCCGGAGTAGGAGCTTGCCGAACCTAGTGGGCTGATTTGGGTACTGCGTCCGGCAGTATTCCTCTAGGGCACACTGAGACTTCTCCTGGAGACTCTCGATGTGAGCCACATCCGACAGACCACAGGCATCTGAAAAGAACACAAAAAAAGTAAGGTTAATTACCAATATATACATCATAAAGATACAATCAGGTATTTAATATGGTACTAAAATTTGCAAATTATCAAACATTATTTCATAATTAAATCCGAGGAATAAACCTTTACTATTCCATACACTTTTTAATTTGGTTGTTTGTCTATGTAAAAGAATTCAGAAACGAGTATCTTAGCCATCACACCAAAACGATCGTCGTCACGTGGTGGCTATTACTGGTTTATATCGATATCACACCACCACATATTTAACTATATCCCATATATTCAATTCTAGTAGGTCGATTTCAGTGATCTTCACACTCTGTCGACTCGAGGAACTAAATCTCTCCCACCCAGGGGCGTAGCTACCATCGTATCAATGATACGGGGCTCCCATTTTCAAAAAAGGGCCCCCAAGGAGTTTCTATACTGGCCCCACTCGGGACTATAACTATCTATTAAGATATATTCTAGAGGTGGGAGCACTGTTGTAGCTAAAGTAGATCAAAATGTTATTGGTATTTCGTATAAAGACAATGAAAGGAAAATATTGCATGTTATTAAAATTTATTTAATCTAATATTAATGTTTATGAAGTCTCATACTATTCTAGTTATTTGCTTAAGTTGCTATTCTAGTTTGCTTAATCAATCACTTGCAGGACCCTTATAAGAGTTCCAGAGTATCCATGATGAAGACTTCTTGTCTACTTTGTAATCTGGTAAAATTTAAAGAATTTTGTCAATATATAAAATGCAAAATGTAATATTTTTTTGACTGAAAATTTTGAAATTAAATTGATTGGACATTAATTGTATTTAATCATTAATTTCTCTGATAGCATTTATAACAACTCTCTTAAAGACTGAAAATCAGGTGTCAGCAATCAAACATCTTGCTTTACAATTTCGTAGCACAAAAATATTTCTTTTCCAAGAAAAAATTCCTTTTTTTAAAAAAAAAGCAATGAGAGTATTTTTTGCTTTCCCTTCGTGTCAGAAACATGCATTGATTCTAATTAAGAAGTTATTTTAGATTTCTCGCCAACAAATTTAAATACAAATTCAGTACGAAAAACAGATTCATCTTTTTTAGAGGGGGGAGTGAATAGAATTTCAAATTGCGCCTTTTGGACACTTTCTACAGCTGACAACAGAAAAGAACGAAGTTCTTACAAATCCAATTAATCTCGATAGCAGAGAGAAACAAAGAAAAAAAAAAGAGTATTCTACTTCATCAGTTGGCGACTCTGGATGAGGGAAAAAAGAAAAAAAGAAGAATCCGACAGACGAGAATGAGAGAATTCGAAAAGGGAGGGGGCAAAAGACACCGCGAAAACGCATGTGGAGCACTCAATTTGATAGATCACTCTTGTTCCTATGGCAACTGGAAACGCCTACCACAAACTTTAAATGACCGCCAGCGAAGTCGCCAAACACAGTTGGCGAGATAGTAAAATAGGCAAAGAATTTGGCGAGATTGTATCGGCTTTTTGAAGAACAGAAGAATCACGGACCGGAATTTTGATATTTTTTTGAAATAATATTTTCGAAATCTAATCAGGAAACGGAATCAAATAAAGAGTAGAAATTTATAAGCGTAATTAATATTTTATTATTAAATTTCTCTTTTTCACAAAGCTGGTGGTTATTTGATGAATTAACTTCATAATTAGTAGTTTAAATTTGTTTTTATTTATTTATTGTTATTTTTGCCTATCATTTTACTATTTCAGAAATATCTAGACAAAATAATTTTGTAGAACGCTTAAATATGGCGCCATTGTTTAAGCCTAGAGTGGTAATTTAACTTTTATTCCTCCATATATATTTTTATATATATTATTCGTGTTCAGTTAATTTTTATACATAGGGTGTCCGAAAAAAGTATGACTACACTTTGTTTCTTCATTTTTAATCAATTTTTTAAAAGATTTTCTTTTAATCTTTTCTCTCTAAGGAAGATAAAAACCGAAAAGTTTCTGTTTTATGAAATGCAAACTAGATGGCGCAACCTCTGTTTTTCGAACAAGCGCAAGTTGTAATATAGCTTATCGAAAGAACACCTTTGAACTACTTGTAGGGAGGGATACGTGAAGAATTTCATTTACTAATCTCTAATTTGTATCACTGATTAAATGAAAAGTCGAATGACAGCGGTCACTCAGAGTGTTGGTCTTGCAATGCTTCATAGAACGCGGCTAAAAAGCTCGCATGGGGTCGATGTTTTGTGAGCAACAAATAGTGCGCACATTGAAATCGTACAAAAAAAGCATTGTAAAAAAATTTTTTTCCTTTATGAAACAACAAAAAAGATTGTAATTGAAGATATTACAATATTTGAAAGTGTAGTCATACTTTTCGGGTACCCGTTATATTGTCAAAGGTGCAAGTTCAACAATTTATATAAAGAAGCTCAATATGCAAATAAGCGATTGGATCTTTTACGAAAAACCTCGGCTCAATTTAGAAACTGAAAATATATGATGACTCAACAAGATGCTTTTGAAAGAGTACGGAAGCAACCGGAAGTCAGGAAAAGGGGGATCGAATATAAATGCCCATCTCAGCACTTCTGCCCACCCCTCTCACAAATGCTCGATATTAAGCGGGATGGGAGGGGAGGGAGAATGGGCAACTAATATACTCATTTTTGTAGCCTTGGGGTCATGAGGGTAGGGTTTCGGAAAAATTTAAGGAAATGACAGGGCGATTTAGAGAGACAGGGTCTTCCAACTCTCACCGACCCTTAGGGGTTGTCTGAAATCGCTTTATGTCGATCTGGGATGTTATTAGGCAGTTCAGAAGTTCTGTTTTCCGATGGCCGGGGGCTTCGCTAAGTTTTCGTTAATGAATTTAAAGTCGTCTGCTGTTTAGAAGGGAGAGGGTAGAGGGAGATGAAGAGATAATCTGGTTGAAGGTTCGAAAAAAGAATTTGTTTTAATGACTACTAGAAAATATTTTTTTAATACAGATGAGGAAAAAAAAAAATTTTTTTTTGTTAGGTCTCCGAGGGGATTTGAATTGACAGATGAATTTTTTTAAAAAGGTATTTTTTTTTAGTTCTACAGTTTAGTAATAACATTCGATGCTACATGACATTAAGTATTAATTGCCGCCCATCCGGTATGGTGGCTAGTGAAGCTGACTGCTGCACCGTTGGGCCTGGGTTCGAATCCTGGAGAAAGAATGGATACTTGTAAATGTATAGTGCCTTTGCGGCATGGGAGTTCTCTACATATTCGTTGAGACGAAAGTCTTCTCGAAAGGTTGGTAGAATAAAAGAGGCGTGGGCCACCCCTAAAGGTGATCTCTCTTAAAATTGGGTACTGTTACAAAAGACAGAAACCCATACGTACCGAGTCTACGGCAAACGGGCGTAAACTAGGTCCTTGCCGCGATGAATTTTGTGGACCTCGATCTGACACAGTGGGTCGGGTGGCAGTAGAAACCACCCAACAGGTATTTAACGTTTCGAGAATGCAGAATTGAAAACGATTGAAATATCTAGTTAATTAAAATATTTACAATTATTTTATAACACTTTATCACCTGACGTAACTTTACACTATATGTGGATGGTATGAAAGTTGCATTAATTTTGTCTTAATAATGAAGCAGGATCTTCATTATTATAAGTTCTAATTATAAATCAACAATAGAAATTTGAAGAAGGATTCTATCCCTGAAGGGTAAAGTTTTATACTCAAAAAACCCCGTGAAAGAAATTTCGGAAAAAAAAAATGACATAAATATAGAAATCACTCAAATCGCACACATACCCAGAACGAAAGGGAAAATTTCCATGGGGATAAAATTATTCTCTCTGAAAAAGCCCCGTGCAACGCCGGGCTAAGCAGAGGGGAAACAGATCCATTTGACGGCGGCAAAGGGGTGGAAGAAATTTCGAAAAAGGGAATTTTAATGACATTTGTATAGAAATCACACATCAGGAGTGAATAAATGAGTGAATGTTAACGTCGCACTGTTCAACTCGAGGGTTTTTGGCGACGGACCTCGTAATTTTGAACCACGGTCAAGTGACGCACAAGCATCAGGAGGTGCTGACACAGGGAAAGATAGGGAAAATTTCATGGGCAAAAAGTTATACACTCGAGAATGCCCGTGCAACACTGGGCCATGCAGTTAGTTTTGACAGTAAATAATTAAAATATACATAAATCATTATTTATATTATATAGTATTAATTAGTTAGAATAATGATTTATATTAGAATATCATGTAAATATAATGTAAATAATTAGAAGACTATTTTTTACAGAGGAGGAAAAAACACATTTTTACTGTTCATCGGTGATTGAAAAGTTTGATTCATTGAAAAGTTTGAGGTATTTTTCGACACATAATCCCTTTTTTATCCATTTAAAATATTTCTGAAAGGTTCTCTTGCATATTACACTACATGTATTTAACATTGTTAAGCTTTTTTTAAACCTACGGAAAAAAAAGACGTAAATATTAGGCAAAAAGCTAACCACAAGAAAACCCTTTAGTCACAAAAACTCCCTTAGCAACTAGCTCGTAAGAGAAGAGGTGTGAGTTGAGTTGATTCAACCCTTCTGTGGATAAAACTCTTGTTACTAAGGCCCTATCCTTTGCGCCAATTCGTCGAAGACTTTGATGACACTTAAAAACCCTGACAATGCCCTCAAGGGGTTGTGTAGGGAATGACATTTGACATTTCGATTT
>BMAV01026833.1:120051-138384 GCA_019973955.1 Trichonephila inaurata madagascariensis | reverse complement strand
AAAGGAACGCGAATAATAAAGCAAAAAATTAGAATTTTAAAACCTTCTACCGCCCTTTTTTTTCCCTCTCAGAGCGTGAGTCTTTTTGGCAAGGCAATAACAATAATAACAGTTAATAATCATCGTAATAAAAGATCGCTGCAACCGCGAAACTTGGAATCACGACCAGGAAATAGTGGAATTCTCTCCGACCACCCCATTCTTCCTCCCCCTGCCATATTTTCCACTGTCTCGTACAAGGAGGCGGTTTATGCACTAACTGCAACACATGATTTATCCAGAGTTGACGCCGAAAGAGAAAATTATAGGGGTCGTCTTGTTATTGAAGATTTGTATTTTGAGGTTAGTTATTCTACTGGAAGAGGAAAGATCTCAATTAGGGGTTACTGAGAGAGGAATTCGGTGTCCAAACGTACTACATCATGGCTTTGTGCGATTTAATTTTTTTAAGCATTCTAAAAATAGATCACTATTTGCAAATACACTATTGAGGATTGTGACGATTTTTGTATTTCGTTTTATACATCATTTCATTCGGTCTAAATCTAGGATGGGCTAATAGTAAGGTGACCAAACGTCCTTCTTTAGAGAGGACAGTCCTCCTGTTATAGGTTCTGTCCTTCCTCGAAAAGTATCCTCCTTTTCAATATTTTAAAATTGATCTGTTAATCTCTGTATTCAGAGATGAACCCAACATGTTTCCAAAATGTCGAAGAATGGTCTGAAACAAATATCACAGGAAATATCAGTTTTCAATGGTACTTTTTGACTTGGTCTCAAGTAAAGTGGGCAGATATAGAAAATTTTGTTGAGTTTTTATAGAAAGAAATGCCTGATATATTAAAATCGATGACAATTGTCTGTTTGAAGTAGAAAGAAGATTGAATGTACATTTAAATACTAATAAATTAGAACAATTGGAAAATCAACATGCTGAGAAATTGGTAAAATATAGGTGAAATTAATTAAACCATGTTAAAAATGAACACATTCCACATTTCATATTTACGTTGTGCTGCCCAAGAACTAATGCAGCAGTTGAAAGAGTTTTTTTCAGTTGGTAATGATTTTTGTGAAGTGACTAGTAAGAAATCAAAATTGAATGTTAATATTTTAGCTACAGGGCTTACCGTAAAATTCAGTATGAAGTAATTTTGAAATTACTGTAGCGCATTCACTGTAAAAATGGGAGGGAGAACTGAAAAATTGAGAAATTTCATAATTCAATTTTTATCAAAGGACGCAATAAATTACAAACGTAAGTTTGTGACAGGTTTTATTCGCATTTCTTCAACTAATCCTCTTGTGGAAATTCTTCATCTGAGATTTGAGTTTAAACCCACTTTCCGTAGATATAATTTTATGCTAATGTAATAAGACTTTTTTTTAAAAAAAAAAATGATTATAAATGTGTGTTTAAATACTCACAAACAAAACAAAATTTTCTTAAACCTTTCTTTGTGAAAAAAAAAAAAAAAAGTCGAGGAAAACCAAAGACATATAAGAGAAATTATGACATTGGAAAATATATATGTGTGTATTGTTCTTGAAAATTCACCACTAAAATTATATGGTAAAAGATGCTGAAAGAACGTTTCACGTTATTCTAAGCAAACCAATTTTTGTTTTAAGCTCATTTTAAATATTTAGAAGTAATGCAGCCTTAATTCATCATGAATTAAAAAGTCATGAAATATTAAAATATGCGTACAATTTAATTTGTAAAATTTAATAATGATATCAATGATTTTTTAACAATATTCTATCGATGCATTACAAACTTTCTTTATAAATCGTTCGATAAATCAACTGTTTTAGTTTAAATAAATTAATTGAATTAGCTTTATCAAGCATCATAAATATTTACTAGGCAGATATTATAAAATAAATAAAAGTGAAATTATTTTACGTTAGAAAAAAGTAACCAACATTATTCATTTGCAATATACACATCATCGAAAGTTATAAAATAAAATACAGTCGGACCTCCCTTTTACTGAACTCTATTCGGCGAAGTTTTTCTTGGAATCAGGAGCTTAATGCATAATAGAAAGGAATTTCTATTTAACGAATTTTCCACACAATGAGCTTTTTTTTCCCTCGTGATTTAGCGACTTCATTTAAGTTTCTAATTCGATTACTTTGTAAATATTCGAAATAAGCATTTAGAAAAAGTTGTCCACAGCGAAAAAGATTTTCGAAAACGGTTTACGCACAATCAATATCGTTTGCAGAAAACGCTTTTTTTGCAAATCACAAAATTGGAACAGCACATCTTAGTAAATAAATGCCTATAGGACGCATTAGATAAATACCCATAATTCCTCTTCAAAAAGAGGGGTGGCCCAGACCATGTAGAAGCTCCCCCTCCCTCACCCGGTTGATTCGAATAGGGGGTGGCGGCAGGGGCATTCCCCTGTTCTTCGAGCCGTGATCATGTCGACCTTGGGGCGTCACTTCACATAATACACCGCTGGAGAAGATGCGAGCAGAATAACAAGAGAGGACTCCCCCCTCCCTTCTTTCGCGCCAAACGACTTCTCACCCTCCACCCTTCTTTTGAGTTGTCTGTACCGGGATGAAAGACACTTGTTAAAGAGATTTTATACAGGCATGTTTCCGAATACACCAAAAAATAAATTAATCGAATTTTATTTCTTTGGAATATCTCGAAATCGTTTGGGTGGATCTCTGATTTCGAAAGTGAATGTATATTTCAGACGATTTTGTTGGAAGTTTCTATGCACTTTTGTTTTTCAGAAATAAAAGTTGTTTTCATTGAAATATTTTTTACTTCTTTCCCTTTTCTTAAAGTCACGTGACCTAATAAAATTTTTTGGAATTAATTGGAAAATATTTTATGGACTTATAATAAATTTTGACACAAAATTATAGTCAACTGCAATTGGCTCTTTTCTTTTCTAAATTTGAATTCTTCGTTACATACCGAGTATTTCTGAAATCATAAGTTAATAAAAACAACAAAAAACATCCAATCAATCATTCACTCAATTCACAACAAAGTTTGTATTGGCTCATTTGGCATTACTAGGCTACTATAGTTGAAATGCTACAGGATACTTTTTCCACACAAACTATTTAGAATCAATTTTTTGTTGATGTTCAAATCATAAAATTCTGAATGATTTTCAAGTAAATGTTGCTTGCGTCTAAATAAAATGGAAGGAACTTTATAAATGCAGAAAAATGAACAAAACTCAACCAAAAAATTTCTTTTTTGGAAAAAAATTAATTTAAAATAAGAAAAATTTAAAGGTACACGTACCATCACCTAAAAAGAAAGGAGCTGCCAAAAGATTAAAAAAAAAAAAAAAAGGGAAAGTTTTTAATTTATTATAATGTTTACCCAAAACAGAAATAAACAGGTAGCGAAACAACAACAAATACTTAATTCCTCTCATTTTTATTTAAACCCACAAAGAAATAGAACAAGTAAAAGAATTTCTTTCAAAAGCATCAAATGCATATTTACATAAACTATGCCATCGGTTTATATAACAGATGAAAGCGGAAATAAACATATTAATTAAAACAAATTATTCTTCTTAATAATATTTTGGGAAAAAGGTCAACAAAAACTTAGCTCAATTAATACTTGCGCACAATTTTAGAGAACAATACACAATAACTATAACGTAAGACATCTCTTGCGCAATACTATTTTTTTTTTTTATTCACAATAAATAAAAACTAGAAGTACCTAAGCACAATATTGCAGTAGTAAAAATGTTTAAAAAAAAATAAAATAAATACATTAGTCCCGAGTAAACCTATTACATAGCACAATGCCAAAAAAAAAAATCTTGCGCTATTTCAGCAGAAACATTTACAAATGAATCTCAAATTGCCGTGTAATGGACTGCAAAAGAATTAAATAAAATAAAACAAATACTGAGTTATTAATGACACAGAAAAAAGATTTTTCTTTGAAGAACTTCTCATAATTACAAAAGGAAGACGAATCCGAGCTAAATTACTATTGCTTTGCGAGTTCAATTAACTTGTTGACTTTTTGAGGTGGAATTGAGAAGCTGGGACTGGCAACAATCAGCAAACTCCGCCTACGCCATGACGTCACACGAAAGATTAAACGATGAAGAGCTAAGAACATTCTTTTTGGATCGCCATATTTGTCTCCACTTGTAAATTTATTAATTGCTTAAAGAAAGTAAGTTAATTAAAAAAAAAGATTGATAATTTATTAAAATTTCCTTTTAATGTCAGCAATATATATTTAATGAAACTATTATGACATAATTTCTTTTCGCGTTTAATAACGTTTTCAAAGTTCGAATAAATACAGCACTGCTAATATTTTACCCCATTCTTTTGCCATTTGCAGTAAGTGGTTACTTAGCTAAAAAATTTATTACTTGAAATTCAACAAAAATTAGCGTCGTCTTTTGATATTACTTTTATTATCAAAGTGTTTTGTTATTTTAACAATTTTCATGTAATAAAAGTATTGATAATTTTTTTAAACAAAAATATCTGAGTTTTACTATTATTTTCATCTTACAATTTAATGTCGAATAATTTTATCCAGCACAATATGCAATGTAATAGCACCTTATAAAACATATTATTTAAAAAAGGAATTTATATTTATGTTATCGTAGGCGAACTATTATTACACCTTATTTAAAAATTCAGTAATAAATATTAAAATAAAACGGATCAATTGTAATAATTATTGTAGGTTGTATTATTTTTTGCATAACTTAAATCAATATTTTTTAATGAATTTCAATCAAAAATCGAATAGACAACGAATAAACTATTTAAGTTATAAATAATAAATAACTTAGCAAGAGTTATAAACAAAAAAATATTATATTCCACAGTAGATTTTTGAAAATGATTTCAAAAATCTTTTCCGCATGATAGGATATTTTCCTTGCAACACAATTTTAGTTATACCTAGCTATAATCACAACCAAAATGAAAAGTAAGTTTCTTGAAAGCGAAACATAAAAAATAAAAGTGTTTTTAGCCATTAAAATTTGCAGACAGAATAGAAAAGCGAAATTAAGGAAATAATAGAACAATTTTTATCAGGGTGGAATTTACAATAAAACCATACGCCACACAAAATTCTTAGGTTTCAAAGTATTGCCACCAGTGTAACATAAATTTAAATATAAAAAGGAAAAATTTATCGCCAAATAAAACCTGTTTAGAACAATAACTAAACGTTGGCTTGTTTTTCTTTCAAAATTAATTTTATGAATTTAAGGAAAACCTTGTTGTAACAAAAACCAATTGGAACTTAAACCCAATCACGAATATAAATAGCCACTGCACACAAATCGTTTATTCGTATCGTGTTTTTATTTGGGTCACAAAAACAAAAACCAACAACGAATATTCAAATAACAGAAAATGACTTTACTAAAATACAAAACAATTTATTTTTCTCACAAAGCGTGCAAACTGAGGCATCGAAATAATTTGAATAAATAATAAACCTGTTTCTTTTTTCCTTAAATTTATAGAATTTATTATGATATCACCTTTAGTGTACGACCTCGAGGGGAAAATAAAAGAATAGTGTAAAAAAGATGGTCATAAATGGCCGACCTCGCGGTTTGGCATTTCAAGGGAAACATTACGTCATCAACCAACTGTCGTAGAATTAATAAGGTGGTTTGGGAGAAGGGAGATTAGTCGGGAAGAGGGGGCTGAGAAAACGATGGAGGGGGGATGGAAAAAAAAGATGAGATATGAGTGTGGGAAGGCGGGGAAAACCCCAAAAGCTTTTTCAGAAACTTGTATCGCCCATTGCTTATTCTTCCTGGTCAGTTTTGCTGTTGCTTTATCAATGTCAAACTCTTTGTAAAGTAGAGAAAGGAGTTAGAACTATGCATTTTGAATGGATGTTTTGATTTAAATGAGACTCGTTGGATTTTGGTACTGAAGAGGCTCAAAGGAGAAATTAATTCATAAATGATTCAATTTAAATAAAATAAATAATTTCAAGGTTAATCTATTTCTTTTTTTGAGTTGCGCATAAAATAGCTTGAGATTTTGTAATTAAATACGTACAATTGTATCAAATGATTGTTTAATGTATTTTGAATTTAGGAAATGAAAAAGAAAAACCTTTTTCAAAATCGTAGTAATAACTTTACTAAATGAAATGGATTTTTCTTTTTTAAAAAAAAATTCATCTTTTGTTATGAGAACAAAAAGTTATTATTTAATAGTACTTCATCCATAATTGATAACGTTAACAAATGGCTTTCATCGTTCGCAACATTTATTTTGCTTTTACTAAAAATAATTTGTTTTACATGATCATTTGTTCCTTTTAAAATAATATACTGAACTGCATGTAAAAACTAATCATATTTTGATGAATGCTCCAGGTGATTTGATGAATTAACTACGAGTTAAATTTTTTAATAAACCGCTAATTCATTATCATCTTCTATTATCTTATTCATTTCTTATCGTTCTTCGTTTTTAATAAATACAGTCGGACCTCTATATCAGTGTTCCCCAACATTTTAATCACCGCGGACCGGTCAACGCAGCCTGATGAGGGGATGGACGTTGATTGTTTATATTTTAAGACCGTTTTGATTTAATAATTTTAATTTAATTGTATTTAATCGTGACTTCAGAATAAAATATAGCTACACAATTGTGAGTGAGTGAATATTAACGTCGCACTGTTCAGCTACATGAGGGCTTTTGGCGACGGACCACGTCATTTTGAACCATGGTCAAGTGAGGTGGACGACAACTGAGCTTGCACCCCCTCTCCTAACTTACCACACCACGCCAACGAGAGGACGTTTCAGATCTCGACAGATTTAACGAGTATCGCTGCCCTACACGGCGGGTCTTTAGTGGTACTAGGCTCGAACTCATAACATGCCTGCCATGATCCGATACCTTGACCACTGGGCTACCGCAGCCCTATAGCTACACCAAAAAGTGAATGTAACGGGATTTAACAAGGAATATAAAGTGATTTTCATAAAAAGTAGCCCAAACCCAAGAAAAATATATACCGCAGTAAATAAAATGAAAATAATTTAATGTTTCTTGTGAAGACCAGGAATACTTAATCCACGGATCGGGGGTTGGAGACCACTGCTCTATACAACAAAGTCGCTAGATCCCGGGAAAAAGTTCGTTTTATGGAAAATTCGTTATATAGAGGTTCATCTTTTAATATACTTTATATATATAAACCACATAAAACAAATTTTAAATTTATAAATACTACATATTAAAAAAGTAGTTATTCACACCTTTTTAAAATTAATGTATGTTTATTTTATATATCTTATTCATCAAAAAAGAAAGGAAGAAAAACTGCAAGGGAAACAAGAAAAAAGAATGTTAAATGTGTCACTGTATTTTCAATATTAAAGAAATGAACTTGAATGACATTTTATAATTCACAAAGCATACAAGTAATATTAAACACACATTATTTTATAATTAGAACACGGGACAACTCCACTGAGGTTGAAAGAGGATATCGAAGATGTTTCTAGTGAACTAGGCAATGGGGGTGAAAGGTTGCACTTCTTGGATGAAACGTCAAGAACTCTATTGCTCTCGGTGAGTTAGGATCTAATAAAACCAGTTCAAGATTTATGACCACCATAAAATGTGTTAAAGAGAGAATAACTGGAAATTTTTTCAGAAATACTTTAAAGAAAGAGAGAACAAAAATTGTATCACAAAAGAAAAAGTTCGTCATATAGAAAATACACTTCACTATTGAGAGGTTATTTTACGAAGGAAATCGTGAAACATTCAAGGTTCCAGGAAAAAGTTCACTATATAGAAAAATTCGCAACATAGATGTTTGTTATATAGAGGTTCGAGCGTATTTAAAATAGTCCTTAGCAATTCGCATATAAAAAAAATGATTAAATACAATTTCTTTAATAAAGAAAAATGTTAAATGGTTAAGAATATGATTTTAATTATTGAACCCTCAGTTTCTCTCTTTTTCGTAAGTTTGGTAAAGTTTCTTTTCTTTTTCCTCCTCCTTGCAAAAAATGGTTTATGTTATATTTTTTTTTTTTTGTTACATTAATAAAATTGCAGATATTTACATATATATATAATTTCAATAATAACTGAATCCTTAAGTAATGTCTATTTTTCGTTAATACTTTTATTTAGGGGTTCTTTCAACAATTCCATAATTTAATGAATGTATTTAATTATCTATTGACTGCTATTTTACAGGTTAACAAATGTAAAAAGTAAACTGGGTTAACTAAATACATAATGTATAAGATTATTTTTGTGAATTAATTATTTTTAGTACATACTGTCTGTTATTGTATGTTTTTAAAATAATGATTTATTTTTTCTATATTTACTTCCAAGAAAAACGTCGTGCAAAACAAACGGCAGAAACAAATGCTTAATTAACATGACAGTCGCATGCTAAAAGTACATAATCCCATGTTTTTCGTTTAATTAAACGCCGAATGGGACGTTCTTCTGAAAACCAAATCCAGTTTTAAATTTGATAATGGGCTACAACCAAGACGGTCACATGATATAGGAATCACGTGTTCTACACTGAATTCTAAATTCACATTAGACTTGTATTCGTAAAATGTAGATAAAACATCAAATTTTATAATTGGGTAAAGAAGTTCAAATATTTAGATTCTTCATAAAGTTTTTCAAAATTAAAAAAAAAAAAATGTTGTACTATTTGTGTACTTTTAAATGAAGTCCTTTTTTTTTCTTTTCTTGTGTAAGTTACTGCAAAAAGTTGGCAGCAGTGAAGCGCATAAACTGATAAGCGAGAAACACATGATTGTATTTATCATGTGACTATGACGTCACATGAATTTATGCACTGACTGGAAACAAGGGATTGCAGTTATGTGACTATGACGTCTAATAAGTTTATGAACTGACTGGAAACACTTGATCGTAGTTATTATGTGACTATGATGTCACATGAATTTATCCCATTGGATAAAGATACTTAAATATTTTTCACAAAAGGTGTATTTCAAAAGATTTTAAAAAATTGTCTTATACGGGTACTAAAAAAGTCATGCATTGAAAGCAATGGATGTGTGATTTTCAGAGCCTATAGATTAATTCAATTAATTAATAATGTAAATATAACAAATTATAGTTATATTAATTTACATAATAATGGAGAAATAACAGATTTTTCTTAAATATCGTTCGTACGTTTGTACATAAAACTCATGACTGAATTTTGAAAATAAAACTGCTCAAGCCTACATTCATTGGCCATTTTACATCACTAATTTCACTCATCACAAATGACTGCCATAAAATAAATCGTGTGAAACAGAACTTTCTAGATTATATCGTTTTTCGAACTGATGGGAAAACGGGAAACTCAGAGATGTCTGTATTTTTTTTTCGCCTTCCTATGTAAAGTGTTCACAGATCATTAATCGATAACAGCAAACGATATCGATTAAAACCAAATCGCGTTTACCCGAAAAAGACACCACCAAACGATCTAGTGCCAGTCAACCAAAACCACCCGACCCTCACCACTACAAATTGCTCTAATCATATTTATGCGACTTCAATCGCTCTGCCCTCCCCCCGTTGCCACTTTCTAAAAAGGCGCTGCACCCCCTCCCTTCCTCTCCGTCCATCCCGATATCTAATAAGTTAGATCTGTGGGACCGTTTTGCTCTCAAAAGAGAATGGAACAGAGGGGATGGACGAAATTTCATTAACCCTCCCCCTCCCCCATCGATCAGATGTGGCTAACCGAAGACGCGTGGCTGCAGTTGACTTTGAACGTCCCTTCCCTCCCCCAAGTAAAGGGGGGAGGGGGCTTTATTAATACTTATCATGAGTCACCCATTGCTTCATATTGCACGGTTCGTCCTCTCCGTTGCCATCCGCAGAACACACTTTTTGCAAGATCTCCCCTCGTGCGCACCCATGTTTGACGGGATGGACGGAAATGATGTTAGGAAGGGGTGTAGTAGGGGGTCGCTCGGCCATATTTGCATAAAGAGGTCGAATGGCAGACGAAAAAAGTGATGAGATATGTGGCTGCTGGTTATGAATGGATCTGTAATGGAGAGACGAGGGACTTGAACAAAAATAAGGCTAGTCAAGGTTTAAAATCGTCTTTGCTTAATATTACGCAATGGAGTTCAAAGTTGGTAGATATTGAAAAAATAGTTCCGTAACACTTATATGATACTAGCATGACATAGTTAGACAGTACAATGTAGTTATTACAATGGCATTGTAAGACTGTACATTCTTTTTAGGGTACAGTTACCTAAATCCTAGCATTAAGTCTTCGATTGTATTGAAAACTATTCTTCAGCACTTCGCTCTTGATTTAAAAAAAGATAGGACTTGGAACAGAAGTATATTTAAACTTTTACACCACTGTAGTCCTCCCCCCTCGAAGTCGATTTCTTCAAACACCAGTTTTAGTGGATCTTTATTGAGTAAAAGAAACATGCTTGTCAAATTCCAAGCCGGTAAATCGTTCAAATGTAGGAACTTTTTAATCTATTACGTCTCTTTAGCTTCCCCACCCCCACCCACAAACTCCTTTCCACAAAACCCGTTCTTAGGGGATCTCTGCTCAACGGAAGAAATATATTTGCCAAATTTAAAGTCTGTAAGTTAATAGCTCTAAAAAAATATGTTTTGTCTTAAAGCCTTCTGCAACCCCTCTTGAGAGTCAAATTCTATGAAACTCTTTCTTAGTGGACATCCAAGAACAAAAAAACATGCTTACCAAATTTCAAATCTGTGGATCTAATACAGTCAGACCTCTATTTAACGAAACTACTAAATCCCGAAAAAAAGTTTGCTAAATGGAAAATTCGTTAAATAGAGATTCATTTCCCATATGTATTACATTCTTGTTTCCAGGAAAAAGTTCGTAAAATGGAAGTCCAGCTGTAGTTTAAAGGCGGGAATTTTTGTCTATAACGCCCCCGCAACTGACATTGGTGTTCTATTTTCGAAAAACTCGTTATTAGCGGATCTCTATTCATTAAATGGAATGTTCCATTCAAATATCAAGTATTTGAACACTAATTCATTCATCCTCAAAAAAACTTCGGTCTATTCGTGAAAATTCTTTTTAGCAAAAAAGTGTTCTGAGTCACTGAACAAGTATCAATAAACTTTAGTGGTATTAATGGATTCAACAATTCTTCAGAACGGTCAAATGTTGAGGATACAAACGTATTATATACGATGAGAAAAACTTTAATCCTTGCTTCTTCATTAGACGAGTTCATTTCTCGCGGAAGGAGAAATAGAGAAAACTAATTATAGCTTTTACAAAATTAATGTAAATAATTGTAGCGGTTTTGTTTTTGATACATGAAAAAGAAATTTAAGGCTTTAGTATGGTGACAAAAAGCACATACCAGTGCAATATGTCAACCTATTAAGTCGATGTTGTATTCTATGCTTACCAAAAATACAGTAGAAAAAGTCAGAACCACATCAACGGGCAGATTGTTTAATTTATGAAGCAGTCAAAAGCTACGTGGCGACGGTTCTCATAATTTTGAGCCACGGTCAAGCAAAGAGGACGAAACCTAAACAGGTACTCTGCTTTCCAAACATCTACACCAGGGGTGAGTGACTGAATATTAACGTCGCACTTTTCAGCTACACGAGGGCTTTTGGCGACTGACCACGTACTTTTGAACCATGGTCAAGTGACGTGGACGACACCTGAGCTAGCATCCCCCTCTCCTAACTACCTCACGACACCAAAGGGAGGACGTTTGAGCTCTCGACAGATTTAACGTGCATCGCTGCCCTACACAGCGGGTCTTTAGTGGTACTGGGCTTGAACTCATGACATGCCTGCCATGATCCGATACGTTGACCATTGGGCTACCGCAGCCCCCTCTACACCAGGGGAGTCAAACTCAAAAGCTAACTCGTGACAAACAAGGTTTAACTTTAGATGCGGGCCACAAAAAATAATCAATATTTATATAAACGTAGGTTTGTTTCGAATAATGCAATATAATATACATATGTACAAGAACAAAAAAAATTAATGTTTATATCCTGGCACTTGACATTTCTTTTTTGCCGTTATCTTCCCAATTTTGGAAGAACTTTTTAAAATTGTATTATGTATTATTGTGTGGGGATATATTGGCCGGGCCGCAAAAACGTTCGCTGTGGATCGCATCATCAAACGTTCTACATCATCCCAAAAACTCAACATCAAATGTAGACCTTAAGCAATTACAACCACAAGAAAAAAAATTGTTTGAATGTGTGCGGCGGCGAAGGTCACCAAGTCAAGTATATGTTGCAATATTTCTGAGAAAGGTTAATATCCCATAGAAAATACAAAACAATTGACACAAAAAAGCAATTTACTGCACAAATCATTCATATATTTACCTTCACACTTCATCCACATTTATTAAAAACCAATAGTTTTCAACAATCAAAAACACACTGAAGGAAATTTAGACAGCAGTTTTAAAAAAAATAAATAAACAAGAATAACTGGATACTTTCAGCGATACGATCAGCTTGTGTACATTATTTTAAGAATAAATACACATTTTCATAGATGATGACTTCTAAATCTTCCTATTTTTTTAAAGAAAAACGCGTAAAAGGATTCACTATACGAAAGGGAACAAAAAATCTCTTTCAGTTGTTTTCTTTAGAGGAGTGTTTACAAATAAAAGGTAACCCTGCCGCTCAGCAATACGCACTACATAAATATTTAACTAAGAAAATGAAAAAGAAAGTAATTTAAAACAAACATGTGATTCCAGCCTGAACTGTAAGCTAATTTATCTCAGCGATATGATCGCGCAATTCACCGGTTGTTGTGTTGTCATGACCCCATAATGTCCACTTTTATAAGAATATATCTCAGCAAGGAGAGGTCACCCAAGTTAGCATTTCGAAGGAGATTATTTCCATTGACAGCCGATCACCTCTTGTTCTGTGGTTGAACAGGTTTATTTTAACGATAGGACACTCATATCTGTGTCCTTGTTGATTCGTTCCAAACAATAAGATGCAGCAACTGACAATGGAATGCAGTAAAAATAGTATTCACATTTTTTAAAATTTTATTTTTACTTAGCCATCACCAGCCCTGATGGGGAGAACGAACATTTACCTTAGGTACGTCTTAATCAGGCCCCAAATTCAAAATGGCCCTCATCAGACGATGACTTTATTGTTTAGAAAATATGTCTTACATTGGAGCTAATAATCAAAAGCAGTGGTCTTCAAAATTGTCTACTCACAGAATCCCTGAAACTATAAGGTGTTTCCGGGGGACCCCCCATCCAAACGAAAGCCCCTTAGAAGAATATGTCTTAAAATATTTAAAGCAGATCAACTTGTTATGGGTACTTACTATAAGTAAGGACAATTTTTAAAAAAATACTTCTCATCTTGTACAAAAACATTTTCATAAAATATATTTTTGTTACACGTGGCTTTATTGGAAGGATCAATCCACGGGGGTAGTTGCCCCAGTATTAATGATACGGGGCCTCCAAGCTACAGGGGCCCCAAAATGTATAACTACAATCCCACTAACAGGACTCTCATATCTGAAAAAGGGCCCCGAGGGAATTTTGATACAAGGCACCCTCAGAACTAGCTACGCCGGTGGATCAAACCAAACTTATAATACAGCTCAATTAGTGATGCCTGAGCTGTTTTATATGTTTGGACAACGAATAATAATAATACAAGAAAAAAGATGAATAATAAAAAAAGAATAAACATTTAAAGAAAAGGAACAATTAACATGGAAAAATTAACATGGGAACAAAAGTAAAAAATTTGAACAACAAGAAAAGGAACATAAGAGATGTAGTCTTTACAAGTTCATGAAAAATATGGCATTCCAGTACAATTTGTTTACCTCACCAGGATTTTAAGACTCTGTATCTAGTTCTGGGCATATAAGATGCTCTGCATTCATGATATCCGAATTACAAATTTGACATATACTAAATGGAAGGCTGCCTATTTTATTAAGATTATGCGCCATGCACAATGATGGCATATTTGCAGTCTGAAGTTTGCCACAAAGCCTGTTTTCACAAAATATATAAAAGTATCCGACTACGTTCGGAACCGTGATTTTGCAAAAGCGTATAAATGGATACTATTTATGATATTTAGTGTCACTTAGATTAGAAAATGTATATAAAATTGTTTTAAGAATAGTATTACAATAAAAAATTATTTAAGTACAATATTTTGACAAAAAATGAACATAGAATGACCCATTTTCAAAATATTCTCCTTTTGTAAAAAATGCTTCTATTATAATAATATTTTGCCTGTCTATAGCTCAGATCTCTGTACAGAGGCTCAGCTAGAATTTTTGAAATATATAACTTAGAAGTGGGTTTATCCATGTTTTACGACAACAGAGGGGAGAAATTTCAAGAAAAAAAAACACCGATAATTATTTCAAATGGTTGTAACTCTGAAAATAATGTGAATTTTTCAAAAGTGATAGTTGAACCTCTGTACATAGGTCTGAGTTATATACAGGTAAATTATTATAACAGAAGTATTTTTCACAAAAGGAGAACATTTTGAAAAAAGATTATTAAGTTCATTTTTTGCCGAAATATTGTATTTAAATAATTTTTTTTTGTCAAAATGTCCTTAAAACAAGTTTATACATGAATTCTAATCTAAGTGACTGTAAATATCATGAAAATTATCCATTTATGCGCCTTTTTAAAATCACGGTTCCGAACGTAGTCGGATACCTTAATACAATTTACTCTTTAAATTGTGCTATAGGTGTCATCCACCCTTGCATTATATTGAATATCGGGATGCCTTTTTGTAAGCAAACTATCGAAATCTAAGTCTATTGAATCTATCTGTAATCATATTTCATATTCCGCATTCATTTGCATCTGTATCTGTTTTTGTCGCCACAATACGTTGAGAAATCTTTTTAACTTTAAATACATTGTTCAGAATCGCATTAAATAATTTATAGCTGTTTGAGAAACATCTGTGTATTCTGCAAATTTGAAACCTAAAATTCAAGATTTCAGTGCTAACAATACTGTATAACAAACAAATGTACGTGTTACTACATTACAACGCTGAAAATTAATCTCTTCAAAAATAGGTACAGAATTAGGTTCTTTGACATTAGATGAAGATAGCCTTAACAGAAAAAAAAGCACACGAATTACAAAACATGCTACATCTGATGCAGACGTACTCAACATTGAAGATCCCAAGCAACGCCCCTGTGCACTACCCCTCTCATTTTTTCATTATGCTTTATTTATGCAAGAGAACGAAAATAATAATAAAAAAAGAACCACATTAATGACAAACCGAGTCGAAGAAAGTGAATTGGCGAAAGGGGGAGGAAACGAGACAATTGTCAAAAAGTTCGGGGCCCCCCCCCTCCCCCCCCCCCCCCCCGGCATGAAATTCTAAAAAAAAAAAATTGCCTCTTTCTGCAATCGCACCTTATCACAACGACATATTTAATGGCTCTCACAACCCAGGAGCAATTATACAATGATTAATGCCGAACTTCTTGGGTAAGGGTGGATTAGTGTGGGACACCCCCTCTGGTGGGGAGAGGGGTCCCGAGCGGAGGGAGAGAGAGAAGGAAGGAAAAAAAAAATGTTATCGTAAGGAAATGGCATTTTTTTCCCTGCCTTACCTCCCCATCCATTCTTTTCTCACGGCTTTTAGATTGTTTTTCGTTTTTTGCTTTCTTTCTCGGAAAGAATTTGGGGAGAAAACAGAAGAGAGAAAAAAAAAAACGAGATGCTATACATCATATTCGGGGAAGACCCCCTTTCTCCACCCCTCGAGAAGAGAAATGTTAGGTCTCAAGAAAAGTCGTTTGCACTCTTAGTCATGATTTTAAAATGGGGAGCGGTAAAAATTTCCCGAAGTTGAAGAATTTGTAGTGATCGTGTTTAAAGAAACCAAATAATAATGCAACGAAATTTACAAAATAGTCAACATATTATTGTATACATTGTTCATGCAATGTTAGATCAATGATAGATAATTTTTAAAGTTTTTTGCTATGCTACATTAGAGGCGATTCTTGTGATTAAACAAAGCTGCACAAACTTATTTACATTCTAGTAAGAAAAATTTAAAATATTAGTATTATACAGCAGCAAGGGTGGGTAATTGTTTTGGCTTGAAGGCCACCTTGTGGAAGAGGAGGGACGCACCTTTTTAAAATGGACAAAATTAACGTGCATCAAGCCCATACATGACGGGTCTTCAGTTGCACTAGCGCTCGAACTTATGACACGCCGGCCAAGAGCGTATGATCTTGACCACTAGGCTACCGCGACCACTTAAATAGATTTTAAGAATTCATATTCAAACAGTTCACATTTACTCCAGTGTTCAGACCAAAGCTTCTACAAACATATTTGCTTCCGAAAAAATTCGAGCTTTTCCAATAGATTCAATTCTATGTTTTGTGATCTTTAAAAGAGAGAAAACAAGTAAAATTCGTACGTCTTTTCGCAGAAAACAAACGTTTTCCCGGATATTTATTTATAAACAAAACCCCATCAAAAAACCAGTTCGTTATTAAAGTTCTTCAAACTCTACACCATCTACAAAACTTGTTCGCTCTAAAAAAAATACTTTCCCACCAATACAAAACTAGCAAAATTGTCTCTGGGAGAAAAAAAAAATACATACAATCGATTACAGAATACTAGTGTGACCTGTCATAACAACAACCGAATGCAAATAACGTCTGATATTCGCAGGTCATCATAAAATCTTACAAAAAAAAGTTTGTATTAAACTTTCGCTTCACAAACACTACGTATTCTTTCCTCCCCGATTTCGAATCCTCCCCCTCTCTTTTTCAAACGACTTCCGATGATTGTTTTCGGTTGAGATTGTGAAAAGAAGGCATCCAACATCTCACCTCCATATTGTATTTCCCATTCGAAACTTGCAGACGATATTCATATGATATTTTCTCGAGGAAGGGAGGGGGGACGAAAAAAGAGAATGAAATGGGCAACTATGAAAGCGTTTAACGGTCCGTGAAACGATGGTTCGAAAGTCTGTAAATGATGCGTTCGTTCGATGTGTCAAAATCGTTTGGTGTGAAGTACTACTCCCAAGATTGTTTGGAACGAACGGGAAGTCGTTCTTTTCGGAATTTGCATGCATTTTTACAATTTGCAGGTATTGGTGGGATGATGATTTCAGAAATTACTATTTGTAGATTTTATAACGTAACAATAGATTCTACAAAGTATTAAAGTCAATTGTATTTATAATACATTACAAAACTGTAAAAACCCTATACAAATATGGCGCATGCATAGAATTCTTGAAAATAAATAATGTTTAAAAGTACCCTTTTAAACATTACATAAAATTCATTCAAAGTTCATTAAGTTCATATTCATTACGTAAGAACTACTATTTCTATCAGGACATTTAAGAAACCTGGATAGTACTTCAAATTCCAAATTTTCAAATCTGTATATTCGTCATTTTGTTTTATGATGACTACGTTTGGAATCGTGATTTTGAATAGGCGTATAAACACACAATTGTTATGACATTTAGTTTCGATGGAATTAGATATTAAAAATAAAAACATACATATAAAATTATTTTAAGAATATTATTGTAAGAAAAAATTATTTAAATACTTATTTTTTGGTGAAGAGTAACATATTTTCAAAACATTTTCCCTTTGACTAAAAGTATTTCTATAATAATTATATTTTGCCTGTATATAGCTATGATTTTTTATACAGGGGTTGAACTAGGATTTTAGAAATTTAATAGTTATAATTTATAAGTGAATTTATTCATATATTTTAATATAGAGAGTAGAGAAACCTTAACAAAAAAACACCTGCTATTTCAGTTGCTCCTAACTCGGAAAATATTGTGAATTTTTCACAAATCCTAATTCAGTCTTTGTAGAGATGTCTTACCTACATATATGCAGGTAAAATATTGTAATGGAAAATTTTTTCATTAAAGCAGAATGTTTTGAAAATAATTCCTTCTTCAATTTCTGCCAAAAAATTGCTTTTAAATAATTTTTTTATTGAAAGATATTCTTAAAATAACCTTATATTTATATTTTATAACTTTTCACTNTAAAATCCTACACAACGTTTAAGCAATCGTCTGCGACTTAAATCTCACCAAAAAAAAAAAAAAAACACGGACAAAAAAATCTATCAAATGTTCTTAAAATAAGTCAACAGTTTTCCCCCTTCGCCAAAGGAAAAGAGAAGAAAGAAAACCTTACGTTCAACAAGGCTCTTGCACAAA
>BMAV01026833.1:84342-98118 GCA_019973955.1 Trichonephila inaurata madagascariensis | reverse complement strand
AAAAAATAATATATGAAATAAAAACTCGTATTAAAAATCTGTAGGAATAAAGTTTGGAAAATCGTTTGGCGAAAGAAAAATTCGAAATATACAAAAGTAGAGAGAAATGTTACAAACTCTGAAAAAAGAAAAGTAATATTAGATTTCATATACCGATATTGCTTAGAAGTATTTGATATTTGTGATACCAGTAAGATCAGCATCTTAAAAAAATCTTATCCCTAATGCAGACTAAAGGCGATAAAAATGTTACAGGATTGGAATGAAAAAAAAAATGTTCCTAATATTTGAAATTCAATAAGATTGTTGATGAATTGTTTACATTTCATTGTTATAGATAAAGAATAATATATTATTCTTTAGCTGTAATACATATTTTTTATTTGCTGCAATTTCTTTAGATTTTTTTTTTTTTTTACATTTACTTTTTAAGTGAGGGATTGAGAGTTATATTAACGTCTCACTATGAAGCGCAGCGACGAACCTCGTAATTCTGAACAACAGCCAAATAAGGAGAATGACCCATGTGTGTGACCTGGTACCCCTCCCCCTTTCCAACTTCTACAGCACACCAGGACGTTTGAGCTTCCACAAATGTAACGTGCACCACCCCCTCTATATGGAGGACCTTCAGCGGCATTAGGCCCGATCTCATGACACACCTGCCACGAGTTCGTGACATTGACCACTAGGCTACCGTGGCCACTTTACTTTTTAGAAAGGATTTGTAATATCCTAATCCTTTTGGAAAAGCCACCTTTTATTGTATTAGGGGAAACACAATTTGGATCGGATCCACTCCCCATTTAGACGAAGAACAACACCCTAGGGCAGGGTGGCCAACCTTTTTGGGAAAAGTGCCGCTGTCTGATTAAAAAAAAATTATGCGTGTCACTTCAAACTTTTCCAACAAAAGAATATAAAAGGTTGAAAAAATCTTACTTACAGGCTTTATTATGTAATTTTTACTCAAATAGCACATCTTTTGCGCAAGTCTAAGTATTGCAAATTTCAAAATAATATAATAAATAACACAAAAGTACGATTTTAACTTTTATTGTTAATTTGTTTTTGTGTCAATCAGTTAGGTTATGAATAAAATAAAAATGAGTAACAAGAAAAATTTAATTCTAAATAATTATTAAACTGTCAGTGTGTGTATTTTCTTAATGTAGTGTTTAATTTGTAGATTTTTTACTTGGTCATCTACATTGGGGAATCAGTTCTATAAATTGTCAATAAAATCGGGTTGTTTTAGGTGTGAATCAGTTTATCTTTTCTCTAAAATCGAGATAAAAAAGCAAAAGTGTTTTCACAAAAGAAAGGATATAATAAATCAGGACTAGAAAAGAACAATATTTTCCTTGTAATCTTAAATTTAAATTATTTAAATGTCTTATATAGTATAGGTAAGATAAACTAAATCTCAAAGCCTAGTTTCATTCTTGAGAAGCAAACACTAATTGGGCAGTTCATTGTTTTTGTGCCATATACTTTGCAACACGCTCCTCCAAATTCCAGAATCTTGTGAATGCACTTTCTTTGGAAAACCAATGCGCACAACAATGAAAAAGTGTTGCTTACATTCTAATTTTCTGTTGTAATTTAAGTGTATTTAAAATAAATTTTTATGTTTTGTTTTGTATTTGAAAACCACCTTTCAGTAAAACAGTAAAAAAGATTAGTATTAATTATCTTTTTTTCAAATTTTTTGTAAGTCTCCGCGTGCTACTCTTACAACTCAGCCGTGCCACGTTGAGGCACGCGTGCCGCGGGTTGGCCACCCCCAGGGGAATGGTCAGGGACAAACCACTGGACAACCACGGATGGATAGGAACGTTTGAAGATTATCCACACATTTGGAAGTGTTTTTATTACAACACAAAAGAATATTTTCTCAAAGAATATTTACCATTCCTACTCTTGTAGGATTGAAATTCCTACGAAAACTATTTCAACACGTCATTTTTCTAAAATCTTACATCCTGCTTCCGAAAGAATGGGCCAGAATCTTAGACTTTTCCATTACATCATTCTTAAATGTATCATAGAAAGACGTGAAGTTGTTTCGGAAAGTTTTGTACCGTTTCATTTCCAGCCAGACGAAATAATAGTCTCGATTAAAGATGAAAAAAGAGGGATATTTAAAGAAGTGGATTGTAAACAATGAGAAGAAATGATACAAAGTAGCTTTAGTCCGAATTGGCAACAACTCGATGACCTTGATAAATCACCGGTTTATAACAAGAGATAGGACATAAAAAAAAAATCTAGACTCTACTTCGCATAAGATTTTCCTTCCAGAACAAGTATCCCGTCACGTTCCACGGGGAATTACCGCTAGTTGGTAGCAAACAAAGCGATGAATTTTTCGCCTGTTACACGGATTTCAAAATTTCGTAACGGTTCCCTACAGGAACGCTATAAGCAGTGGCGTAACGTACACCCCGCATCGCGAAGGGGGGCGGGGGAAGGATTCAAGGGTGCCCAAAGCTTATGTTACGTTATAGTTTTGAAATCCTTTGTAAGATCCGGTGGGCCCCCAAACCCTACTTTGCGGGGGAACCCTAATATTCTCCGTTACTGGCTATAGGTATCGGTTTTTTTGCGATCTTTTACTATAATTCCACTATTTTTATGACTGAATTAATTAACAGCGTAACCCAGCGTTTCTCAAACTGTGGAGTACACCCCCTACGTGATAACTCTATGAGGGGGGCGCGAGCATATTAAAAAGTCAAAAACCAAAGATTATTGAAAAATACTTAATTTTCTTAAATTAAACAAAAAAAAAATATATATATATATAGTCTGACATAATAAAAAATAAAATGCATATTTACACTGACATAATATACCTATAAATGTATCCGTATTGCACAGTGTATTTTACCATTAATTTAACAATACCAAGTTAAGAACACGGTAAATAATTACCAGTGTGTCCCCCATGGGCAAGCCAAAAAATTATATACAAAAATTAACAATTATCTTGGTAATTTGTACGGTTTATAATTAATCCAGCGTTTCTCAAACTGAGAAGGGGGGGGGCGTGATAATCCTACGAGTGGGGCGCAATCATATCGAAAAAACGAAAGTGAAATATTATTTAAAAAAAATTAATTTATTGAAAGGAAGCAAATTAAAATATATCCCGAAATAATAAGAAATAAAATACACTTTATATATAAACTTATAAATGTAGCAGAATATATGTATATATGGCATGTATTTGTGTATGTATGCCTGTCAAAATGTATTTAATAATTAATTTATCAATACTACATGAAGAACAAATTCAATAATTACTAGTAACTCCCATGGGCTTGTCATAAACAAAATTATATACCAAATTTAAAAGCTATCTTGATATAATTTGAACAGTTTATGATTAAAGTTATATTGTAGCTTTAGGATCAAAGTCAGGGCCGCAGCTACCTCCGTATCAATGATATGGGGCCCCCAAGCCACAGGGGCCCCAACATGTGTAACTAAAGTCCACTAACAAGGCTTCCATATCTAAAAGAGGGCCCCCAAAGAATTTTGATACAGGGCCCCCTCACAGCTAGCTATGCCAGTGGTCAAAATGCATTATTGTTGCACTCAGTGTATTGTTATTGTATGGGGCAGGAGGGGAACGAGGAAAATTATGATTGAAAATGGGGTCACCAATATTGAAAATTTCAGGAGCACTGCTTTAAACAGTAACCAGACAATTTAAATTTTTGATTAATTCTATCTTAAGATAAGTTTTTAAGAAAGCTGAAAAAATTAAATTAAGATAATTTGTTTCAATAAACATTTAACGTTCGATGCAAATAAACAAAAATTCGAAACGGGGAGGAGGAGGGACAAAAAAAAAGGGTAACTTCCCAGACACCTAACCTCTTTAAAGCACACATTTAAACCCGAAACACAAACAATCCCCTCTAAAACCCACTTCTTAACTGAATCTTGCCGCCGAAACTAAAAAACCTGACCACAAAACAACCCCTCCTCCTTCCCTCTTCACATGAAATCACTTAATTTACAGCCCGGACGTAAAAGCTGTTGCCACAAGACACCCCATAAAATTACTCTTCCCTCCTTTAATCCATTCATTGAATCACGCGCTCGCAACAATGACGTCACCCCCGGGATTAAATTCCGAAAGGAAGGGGGAAGGGGCCGACAGAAGGAAAGAGAGCAAGCGGTTTTTGGCATCGAGTAAATCAGATCGGAACTGAAGCGAAGAGGTGAGAGGATTAGGGGCGTTTTAATCCCGCTAAGATCGTATTTTTGAGTTTCGGGAGTTGTAAGTAGGATAAAAATGCGGGTTTTTACCCCGGCGAGTGCAAGAAGGGGGAGGACTGGATTTAAATCCGGTGACCGAGGCAGTACATCGTAAAATTAATGGCCAAGGAATGCGGTGGGGAAGAAAAGTTCAAAAGTGTCGACCTGGTTTTAAGGATTTTCGGAGGTTCGGATCAATAATTTTCAGGGCTGCGCAGGTGGGGGCGAGGGAGTTCCGTTACAGAATAGGGTGGTAAAAGTTATGAGAATTTTTTTTGTTGTTTATTTAGTCTGTGAAAAGAGCACCTTCTTATATAAGTGACTCTAGAAATTTAATCTCATTAACAGTATAAGGACTTTAATATGCAGTTTATTCATCTATATTTATTAAATTGTAATAATAGATAACAGAACACGATTTTGAACAAAAGTGATATTTTGTAACAAACTAAGCGGGATCTTAAAGGATAAGACATGAGTTTTGTGACCGTAAGCCAGTCCCAAGTAAAGAATGCCAATTTTAAATAACATATATAAGCTGTTTCTTATTAAATCTTGTAGGTCGCTCATCCGGTATAGTGGTTAGAGACGCTGACTGCTGTGCCGTTGGGCATATGTTCGAACCCCGGAGAAGACATGGATGTTTGTAAATGTATAGTGCCTTCGCGGCATGGGGGGCATTTAAAATAACCTTCGAGTCACAAGTCCTCTCATGAGGTTGGTGGAAGGAGAAGATAGGTGGGAGGTCCCCCCAGGCTGTTCTCCCTCAAAATTGGGGTGAAACCCAGCTAAATCGTTCTGTCACCTACCTGTATGGTGCTCAAAGCTGCGATTAAGGATAGAAGTCACTTAGCCCTTTACTATGATGAATTTCGTGGGCCTTTGCCGATCAGGTGGCATTAGTAACCTTGAACAGCCCATTAGGGGAAATATTGAATAAATTTGTGGATTGAATAAAATTTGCATTAAAAATTAAGAGACAAAAATTTCGCTGTAAATGAAATTTGCGCATATTTCTGAGACGAAACTACACAGAGAATTTAATTATATAAAACTGAGAGTTTGAACTAGGCAACAAATTTCGCTTATCAATTCTCGTTATCCAAAATGGCTATCTCCCGCGCTTGATGTTTACATCAACAATGACAACTCATACATGGAAAGTCTCCGCAACAAAAATAAAGCGAGCAACGTTTTTTTTTTTTTTACTTGATGTATACCCGCGTTTTCTTTCTTTAGATATATCTGCACGCGCATGCGGAAAATTGCGATGACGGATAAACTCGGACTGTTTATCTGGGTTAAAAATAATTATATATTTCTTTTTTGATCAAATGAAGATTAAGTCGTCCGTCGTCACCCCTTATCTTGAATGATAATCTGCGCGCGCACTTGGCTTTCCAACTGGTTCAGTGTCACGTGTACTCCACCCCGCCTGTTTATAATGAGTCACGCCAGGAATTATTTACATAAATTCTCACCATAACCCCTTTACTTCGGTTTTTTTCTCTCTTCTTTCCCTCATAACAATTTCTATGTTTGAATTTCTCAAAATTTTCTCCTCTTGGCTTTCGAACACAGAGTAGCGTCTCTTTTTGCGAGTTATTTTCTTTTCCTAGAAAAATAATTTCTGTAATAATTATCCTGTTTTGATAGTGTTTTACAGCAATATGAATGTTTCCTTCCTCTATTCTAAACTAACCGTTACCAGCTCGCTTCCCTGGGTATTTCATGATAATGTATGACTTTATACTGGTTTTTTTTTGTTTTTGTTTTTAAATTGTTGATATCAAAGTCTTAAAATTAAGCGTTTAATTGTGTAGAAAAACAATTCTTATGCCCCTGCCTCTTAATTTAAAAATGACGTAAATTTGTCAAACGAAGGTATAATTACATTTCATGTCCTTCTACCCATCACAGTCCATTTCCGTGAAACCCATTCCTATTGGATGTTTATACAACAGAGGAAACATTCTTGACAACTTCCAAGTCTTTAGATCTAACAATTCAAAAATTCAATTTTTATTTCCAGTCCCCCCCCCCTGCAAACCCCTTTGGGGATCTGTTTCCACAAACCTCGTTCAGAGTGGATCTCTACTCATTATAGAAAACATGCTTGTCAAATTTCAAGCGTTTTAGTCTAATCATTCAAAAACGGAATTTTTTCACCTATAACAGTCTCCTTACCACCTATAGGAGTCGATTTCCATAATAACTGTTCTTACCGGCACTAAACATGGAAACATGCTAACCAAAACTCAGTTCTGTAGGTCTAATAATTCAAATAAGGAATTTTTTCCTCTATTGTTGGGGCGTGTAGATAAAAATATACGTTTTTAAGGTATGACATATTTTGAAGGATTTGAAATTTGGCAAGCCTGTTTACTTTGTTGAGCAGATATGCACTAAAAAACTAGGTTTTGCGGAAATCTCCTCGCAAGGCGGGTTACGGGAATGTAAAGGATAAATATGCTTCCTTTTTAGAAACTCTTGTCCTTTTTAAATCAAGAGCCAAGGGATGTAATACTTTTTTTTTCAAAACGATTGAAATTTTAATGCTGGAACTTAACATTAACATCATTAACTTAAAAAATGGTAGTCATAAAACATCATGAAATACTCAGAGAAGTACGCGGAGAACGACTAGTTTTATAATAAAAACAAACGTCCAGATTTAAAGGATATAAAAAAAAAAATTTATAATGTCGCATTTTAGAAACCTGTCGATAAATTGAAGTTCTTCGAAGGACTAACAAAGAATTAAATTTCTATCCTTTATACCCTCAAACCCCGTCAAATTTTTTTTACAAAACGAATTACTCGATACAAATAGCCCCCCCCCCCCATATCCATTCCTGTGAAAGAGCTGATTCACGAATCTCCCTCAAGCAACATTCCAATATGTCACTGCCCACAAACAACTAACTGCACTTAAAAAGGAGTGAAAACTTCCCCCCTTTTACTGATCCACTTCAACTATAACCTCTTCAAAATCTGTCAAATATAACAAGCAAAAAAAAAAAAAAAAAATTTCTTAAAAAAAAGCCTAAAAAACTTCCAAGTGTTAAAAAAAGAAAAAAGGTGAACACTTTCCAACCACCAACCGAAACCTAAGATAAATCCCCAAGAAGTCCACAATCCCACCTCCTCACCCCCGAGGAAACAAACCACCATTTGACCTCGGGACGCCCCGCGTTGCTATAGTTACTCCACCCCGTCTTTCCTCCCCCTACTCGGGACGGGACTTACTTTTTTATATTTATTTATTTATTCTGTGTCTCTTTTTATTTTATTATTATTTAGGCCGTGATTGGTGGCAGCGGTGTTCGGCTTCACTGACATTGACTCAACCACTAAGAATTCCCTTTTCACTCCGCAACATTCCTGTCTCAGAACCCCCGATTTCCCTCTACCACCGGATTCGAATGTCAAGGTATTCGTATCGCAGCCATTAATGGTCACGAATTTTTTCACATAGATCACCGATTTGCGTCCTATTCTGAAGCAAAACGAGGATTGTTGGCGAGTACTTCGTAATTTTGAACTATGGTAAAAAGACGAGGACGACACTGAGTTGGCACCCCATCTCCAAATTCACACACCACATCAACACACAGTGGCTTTCATAGACCTCTCTGAGTAGGATAACAGTCTAAAAACACAGACGAAAACGCTCAGAACCAATCTCAATGGTAGTAATTAAAAATCTGTTGGTCTGGAAGGGGGGGGGGAGCCCCAACCCTCTTCACCGTTGACGCCAACAGAAGAATGGAAACGCCAAGTAAGTTGAGTTATTTAAAAATGAATTGAATAATATCGGAAAAAGTAGAGAATTTTTACTAAACCATTAAACCTAATGAAAAAAAATTGAATTGCCAATATTTTTATGTTTTGGGTTATAATCAAGTACGTATCTGTTACTTTTCTCTTACTTTATTTCATGCGTACTTGGTCTACATTCCGAAACTTGGACTATGACAAAACTGGAGGAAAACAAATCCTAATTTTTAAAAGGAAGAAATAAAAACTGAAATTGGAGAAGAGGAGGTCCAATCTTGAATTATACTGGATATATACCAACAGTCTAACATTTTTAAACACATTATGATAAATAGAATGAACTGTATGGCCCACGTGACCCAGTTCACGACAACACAATAAAACAGATACTGCTTTTCAGATCTACTGAAACCAGAAGGCGCGGAAGACCGCGGCTGAGATGCAGGGACCTCTTAAGGCATGGACCAACTGGGCCCAGGTTCAGGACCTCTGCCTCAATAGGGGCCTCGTCTCGTTCTCGACTGAGCCTTAATAAGATCATGATTCGAATAATTTTAACGGTCAAATGTTATTTTCGGTTGTATTCTCCAAAAAACTGGGAATTTCGGATTATATGACAAATGATAATAGTAGCAAGACTGTATTATTATATGATGAACATCGTCCATGTATAGGCCTAGGTTTACCACTATACTCCACCACTATTCATTAAGTCAAAGCGCGATAGTTGGTCTCGCCGATTTAGGCGATTATAAATCATGCTCAGTAGCGCACACAGAACTTTTCCCAGGGGTGGTGGGGGTCTGGGGTCGAAAGTCCACCATTTTTGTACCATGCTCCTTTTGATTTTGTCGATTTGGGGGAACAAAAAACAGTAAAAAACTAATTATTGAATAAATAATTAGTATTAATTAATAAAATCAATCATTAAAACAAATATTTAATTAAATTTTACGTATCATATATTTAAAATTATAATCAATCTGGAAAAAAACCCAGGGGTTTTGGGGGCAGACCCCTAGGACACCCTCCCTTGTGTGCGTCACTGATCATGCTCATTTGTTTGTTTTGGGTTACTGTTTGTACGAGTATTTGACAACGTATGCTATTTACTATCTATTTTTAAGGTCCATTGGTGAGGCATACATTTGTGTAGGTGCCCAAGGCCTCCACAAGTCTTGAGACTTCCCTGCTGAGATGGAGCCGATTCGGCGGAATCTGATTTTCTCGCAATTAATGAAAATAACCTGACGGAGAGCCAAGATCAATCCGAATTCGTTATGAAGAAATCTTCAGAGGAAGGCACTGGCTCACAATTGAACTGTTTATGATGTGACTTCGCTTACATACATACATACAAAAACATGCATTATACATCACACACATGATTACAATAATGTAGTGTTAATTACTTCAAACAACATGGAGGGCAATGCTCGAATTGACACCAGATTCCATTCAATTCAATAGAGATAAATGTCTGCAGAAATGGTAGATGTTGTAAGTTATACCGATCTGGGCTTCATAGTCCCCTCAAATATATGATTTAGAAATTAGAAGATAGAAGTGGTACCAGGGGCGTAGCTACTGCCGTATCAATGATATAGGGCCCCAACATGTGCAACTACAGTCCAACTAACAGGACCGTATCCGTATCTAAAAAAGGACCAACGAAGGAATTTTGATACAGGGCCTACTCAGAACTAGCTACGCCAGTGAGTGTGTGTGGTACCCTCTTGTTTAAACACGATTCAAAATATCGAAATACATAGCGCTGGAACGGTGGTCAGTAATGAAAGTCGATGTCAGCTTTGCTTCTGCATGGTAACTCTTGAAGGGGAGCATTCCCCGAAGAGATTACTGGGTCCCCGTCAGCATTCTCCTTCTAATTGAGGGACCCCGCGCTTCCCAGACGGAGTTACAGGTCTTTAGATAAAACTCCAACAAATACTTGGATGAATCCAGTTGGCGACTATTCACATTATCCAAATAACCACTTTTGCACCGGTAACATTTTGTTGATGTGAGTAAGCATCTGTTTACTAGCATGCAAACAAATGGATAACAATGAAGGGAGAATTTGGGTTGTGAAACTGAAAATACAACGCTTATTTATTCATCAGTTCTAAATTTAGATATAATTTTCAAATATACATATATATAAACACAATCGTGTGCATTAGTAAGTTACTTATCACAACAAAAACTAATATGGAAGAAAAAATATATAAATACAATAATTATAACTATATATATAAAGGAGAAAAGTGACTGACTCCCTCATCACAATATCCCCGAAACTATTACACCTGTTGTTTCTTATGTCACCTGATCTCCTGATCTCGTCACCTAAGTCAGACCCATGAAATTCATCACTCACGACAAACGGCTAGATGTTCGCCTGTCGTTGGCCGTAGCTTTGAGTACCATACAGGTGATAGTACGATTTAGCTCGGTTCCACCCCAATTTTGGAAAACAAACAGCCTGGGGGAAGGGGGGTCAAGGGCTTCCCACCTCTCTTCCCGTTCCACCAACCTCACGAGAGGACTTGCGACTCGACGGCTATTTAGAGTACCCCCATGCCACAAAGGCACTATACATTTACAAGCATTCATGCCTTTTCCGGGATTCGAACCCAGGCCCTACGGCACAGCAGTCAGCGATCACTAACCACTCTACCGGATGGGCGATCATCCGGTAGAGGAATGAATTTTGCGAAAATTGAGCCCAAGGGAGGTTGTGAAACGTTAAGAGGCGTAACAGATAAATATTCCAGTTTTTGAACAGTTAGTGTCGCGGAAACACTGAAGGAGAGTGATTGATTGACCAGGAGGGGCGAGCGCCTAATAAATCTTAGTCACCCAAGGAGCGAAGGGGTGACTGACCCCCCTAGGAAGGGGTGTAAGCGTAGTTTTCTCTTTTCTCTGTTGGCAACAGGGGGAGAAAAAGCGCTCCGAACAGAGAAGGAAGGTAGTTCGACTAGATGAGTTTGGAGGAAACAGACGGCTGTGAGCGTGCGCGATAATACTTAAGCTTTTTTATGCATCCTTGTAAATACTTAATAAATGTTTTATTTAAATTGAGAAACACTCGTAGCCACATCATTTATTTCGCACTTAGTTTACAGTTTGTAAATAAGTTGTGAAGTTGAGTATTGAACAGTTAGATTTAGACTTGAAATTTGGCAAGCATGTTTACTTTGTTGAGTAAAGATCCACTAAAAATAGGTTTTACGAAAATCCACTTTGGGGGAGCGTAAAAGATCATTCTTCTTGAATTTTAGGAATTATTTAGAAGTCCTGTCCTTTTTAAATTAAGTGGTGAGAGCTATAAGAATGTTTTCAATATAATCGAACGCTTAATGCTAGGACTTGGATATGAATAATTTATAGATATATAAAAATAGTATATATTCATACAAACATCATTTATCGCCCAAAGTATATTACAGATAACGTACGATATTATATACAGAAATACAAATGTCAAATATACAATTAAAAAGTCTCGCATGGCAAGCGAATGTGAGTCGGAATTGGATTTTTTTTTTTTTAACAACCGACGTTATTTACGTTCATCTGCGTGATCACATTTTTTAAAAAAACTGCTATCTCATTTCTTTATAAACAAATGAATGGCATTAGTCAATAAACCAAACTAGAAAGACACGCATTAAAAAAACAGACACACGTCTTGAAGGCAAAGAAAGATAGAAGAACGAAAAACTTCCAGTGACGATTACCATCTGGGTTTTGGAACTACCAGATAAGCGTAAAAGATATCACTGACATCCTATAATAAGTCGACTCCAACACGAGATTCCGCGTCAGATAAAGAGGAGACAGCGAAGAAGACCTGGTTCAAAAAGTACGATGCCACCACTGCTTACAGAACTTTAGAGGTCAAGGAATAGAGTTAAAATACCGAGATTTGGCAGATAAGAAACTGGCAACACTCGGTACACGTGGAAGTTTGAGTTACGGGCTTTGTAGGTAGCATAGATCGACTGTGAGCGACAGGCCAACAGATTAGCGGCCATTTGAAGAGTATTTAGTGAGCGGATATGGCAACATTATTCACCTCTTTTAACGAGAGAAGACAAGTGTTTCGTAAGTGAAACACGAATCTTCCAACGTCGCGGAATGTTATCGGATGTTGCGATTTTAGTTTTATTCCCGAGTTATGTGCTGTTCGAGAATGATTTGTAAAGATAGAAAAGTTAGCGCATTTTTAAACGTGCGATAAATTTTACGTTTCAGATATGCTATCTTTATTAGGATTCGAAAAAAAAGCTGGAAATAAAAAAGGGTGATAATATTTTGATCTGGATTTCCAAGAATAATAATAAGAAAGGGTTTTAGTTAAATAAATTTAATATAATTATAAAGATAAAAAAAAAACACCATGCTTAAGAAAGAATTATTAATTTTGAATGCAATAAAACAGTTGGTTGTATTTTTTAAAGACAATTAAAAAATTTTTTTTATTTTGAATGGATTCTTTGAAAACAAATTAGTCAATACATATAAATACTTGATAAAAACTGAAGCTGAATGTCAGGATTCAAAGAGATTTTCTAAATATTTAAATTTGGATACAGATTTATATATATATATAATCAGTAGCGCACACAAAAATTTTTCAAGGAGGGGCGCCAGGGTCGAAAGTTTACCATTTTGGTATCATGCTCCAATACACCGCCCAACATATTCTTTTGATTTTGTCGATTTTCGGGAAGAAAAACAATACAAAATTAATTATTGAATAAATAATTAGTGTTAATTAATAAAATTAATTAATAACAAATATATAATTAAATTTCACGTAATATATTCATGGGATTATAACCAATCAAAAAAAATCAGGACTATGGGGGGGGTGGACCACTAGGACACCCCCCTTGTGCGCGCCACTGTATATAATGAATCCCCAGCCCTTTGTTAGTCAGTTGGGGTAAACCTCCTACCAGGACAACTCAACCCACCTCCTGCATAAGTACTTTGACTTCTACTTCGGCGGACTTACTGAAAACACGTGAACGAAGGACTCACTCGCTGTTGAACGACGCTGAAATCGGACTTGTCTCTGTCATGGCTTGGAGTACGGACTGCTTTGCTGAACATTGGAATAAAATATGTGATAAACGGCTGCACTTTACATTTCTTCTGTCAATCTTTAAGAATTACTCCAATACATGATATATAAATAAATAAATCGAACAGTCATTATCTATTCTAAACCGTGTCCTAAATTGTCAACATGCTTTTGTGAAAACATAAAAAATAGTGTAAGATGGTGGTTCATCGACATGAAATTAAAAAAATATTTTCAAAATGAAAACTTTTAAAAAGTGAATAATTTATTTTAGCAGTATCAAAGACTTTAAAATACATACATGAACCTGTAATTACTTTAACCGTTAGTATCATGTTCTCAATTTCCCCTATCCAACAAATTTTTACAACTTCTATTCTTAGCTGCACCCGATTTTCAGTAGCATTAACATAAATAGCATGGCTCAGATTCGAATAAACACTTTACTTTTTTTTTTTTTTTTCTTTTAGAAGTTTTTTCTGTACAATGAATGTTAATTTACGTCACCCTACAAAGCAAAACGAGGGCTACCGGCGACGGACCTCGTAATTCCGACCCATGGTCAAGTGACGAGAAAGACATCTGAGCTCGCACCTTCCTCCGAATTTCCACCCCACGTCAACGGGGAA
>BMAV01026833.1:49271-74767 GCA_019973955.1 Trichonephila inaurata madagascariensis | reverse complement strand
CGTAAATTTCGATTTTATTTTTTGTGATCGAAGTGCGTGTTATACGCCGGATTTTACGGTAAATAAATTTCTTGCACATCATCCGTCTTTATAGAGGAATGATGGGGAAATTTTCAATTATATAACGCAAGAAAAAATAAATAAAGACTTACTACACAACCAAGCACACATCGTAAAAAACAGATCGGAGCGAGTGATTTAAAATCTCATTTTTCTCAAAAGATAAAGCAAATACTCCTTAAGTAAAATTTAACACTTACACAGGTCTGCAAGCATTAAAGGTACCTAGATTTTATCTAAAGAATTTGTCGTTTTATTCCCGTTTAAGTGGAAATAATGTTAAAGGCCAGATTCCATCATGAATCTCTTCCCCAAAACGAATTACTTGTAAATACTGCTGACTTCATATTAAAGAGAAAACAAAAAAGAATTCTTACCATTTTTCTTTTCGATATACGAATGAAACGGGGTGTTAGGGGGATGGGATTGCAGAACAAAAGACAGAAAGTGAAAAAGAAAAAGTAAAAAAAAAAAAGTAATCAAATTCTGTTCATGACCGAAAAATCATTACGGGGCCATAACCTTCTTCCCCCTTTAAAACAAAAAATAAAACCATTCAGGGTTAGGGAGGGGGAAAAAAAAAATCTCGATATAGATTAAATGAAAAAAGGTGAAGTGGAGATTTTAAAAAGAGAATCATACAGAAGAGAAAAAGGATGGAGAAAAAGAGACAAAATAAATACAAAAATGTCGAAAAGAAAAGAAAAACCACGATATTTAGAAAAGTCGGGACTTTTGACTCCTAGAGTTCATATTAACGATAGCGAATAGTTGTAAAGGCGAATGTCTCTCCCCTCTCCCTTTTCACGTGGGTGTTATTTCTTGTCATTTTATTCGTTATTATTTTTTCTCTCTTTCTCTCTTAAAAGTTCGAAGCTTTGTAGCTGACAATTACGCTGTGTTCGAAAATGGAATGTTATTTCGAAACGATGGGGGAAGAGTCGCGGTTGCGGATACGGGTAATTACAATGCGATTTTTCTAATTCGAAGTGCTTATGGTGTTGCCAAAAAGATACACTTAATACTTATTTTTTAAAAAAAAAAGATTATCGCGAAAACTAATAAGGTAATAAATATTGAGTTACGAAAAAAATTAATAATGTGAATCTAAGCATTTTATTTTCGTTTTTAAATGTGTTTTGTATTTTTTTCCCCTCATGCCTATTACATTGGTATTTGAAAAACAAAATGCCACAGTTATTATTTTTTCCCTCTTTGATACACATCAGATTCAGTGAAATATGCAATAAAAATGAACTTCGTTATTTTGGGGAGATGTTTTTTTTTTTTAAAAAAAAAAGTTAACGAAAATCATTTTAAATTTCGTTAATAATGTTAAAACCTTTAAATTGTTTGAAAATTTTTATTTGTGATAGTTTAAATTAAAGCTTCAAAATCTAACCTGTATCTTGAAAGTAAAACTTTTTTCAACAGAAAAGAAAATTCAGAATAAAAAAAAATAAAATAAAAAGGATTTAAAATTTAAAATAATGAAATATATGTATAACAGTCCCATAAAATATTTCTGATTTAATATGATGCAAAGTATAAAATTTACTAACCAATAACCCATTTCATTAAATGAATAAATATTTTTAAAAAGTTAATTGTGGCCATGCAGATTTTAGAAACTTTCTCCAAGTTCATTCTGAGTTTGAGACTATTAATAACTTTAAAATCTTCAAAATTTGCTTTAAAAACGGACAAACTCTTCAAATCTGTTTGCTTTTTTCACGATTCCTTCACAAGGCAAGATGCCCATATAAGGAAACCCCAAAGGTTAGTTAAGAAAAACCCTCGTGAAAACCTTTCCCAAATGCAAATGCATCGATGATACTGTTCATAATCTTACATCACTCATTATCAGGTTAAAGCTGTTCCAAAAATTGCATTGATTAGTCATTTCAGAAAAAAAAAATACTACTATAACAGATGCAATTGGTAAAAGCTGTACTAAATTTGATTTAATTGATTTGTGATTTCTCATTAACGTCGTATTTCAAAAGCATAACGGCGGACCTCGTAATTTTGAATCTCAGTCAAATGACGAGGACGATACATGAGCTGGTCCCTCCAAACTTTAATAAGATATCAACGTGACGACTTCCAGCCTAGACAGATTTAACATGCAACAATTCCTTTCACGGCGGGTTTTCAGTTGAAAAAGACTGGAGTGAGTAAGAGTTTATTAACGCCCTATTACAAAACAACTCGAGGGCTATTGGTGACGGACCTTGTCCAAGTGAAGAGGACGACACCTGAGCTAACATTCCACTCTCCAAACTGCCACACTACACCAATGGGTGAGCTTTGTCAGGCTTAACGTGCATCCTCATCTTTACACCGCGGTACTTCAATCATACTACGGTTCGAACTGATGACAAACTGGCCATGAGTCCTTAACCATGACCACTAGGCTACCGTGGCTACACACCAGGACAGAAACACACAACTCGAAAACGTTGACCACAAGTTCGCTAGCATGACTACTTTGTAATTACTGCTTCAGGTTTAAAAAATCTGCATATAAAGGAAATATTTCTAAAAAAAAAATTATTAGGTGGATTTTCTTAAAAAAAATTATTTTTGCTATTTACACATGAGTTTTGAGCACAAAAAAGACTATTTTCTGTAAGGGAAAAAATTACTTTATTAGAAACAAGTAATATAAAAAAATTGTTTTTAAGTCAATTCCTACTTAGATCAACAACGAAAATTTTTATTTTAGCTACTTTTTATTAAATAGTTACAATTAAAATAAATATGTATATTCATAGGACAGAATCACAACATTAAGTGGTCATTAGTTTTTTCAATTATCATTAAAGTATCGTATTGTCCTTTTAATTTCAGTCCAACTGAGTGCTTTAACACGAGAGAAAAAAACCTTTTCAAGTTTTGACACAAGTCGCCAAAAGGGTCGCTAAGTCGCCAACGTGGCTGTATTTGTAATTCTTTAAATATATAATTAGTTTTAATCAATTTTTATTAATTATAATTAAATTATTGTATTGTTATCCAAAATGATCCTGTATCTAAAATTTCAGCTCAATTCAGCGCTTTAAAATGTATTTTATTAACGATAGAAAATTCCACCAAGATAAATATAAATATACAAATATATAAATAAATATATAGACAGTGCGAGCTAAAAGAAGAAATTGAAAAATAAAGAGTTAACCAAAAATTAGAAAAATTAATATTTATAAAACCTTATATAATTCCGATTAGGGTTTGCAGCCCCGGGTTTAAAATAATTAATCCAGGGATTTATTTTTGTCTGAATCATATTAAAATTCTTTTTTTCTCATCAAATTTTTTTAAGAATTTAATACTTAGAAAATTTATATTATGTTTATGAAATATATACGTACATTTTTTTTGCTCAATTATAAGTACCATAAGTAAAAAAATATATGCAGCTCTCTCATTTCTCGTACGGGAGAACGTCGTACAGATCCAAGTGGCTCACTGTAATACTTACACAATAATATAAGCAATATCTCAAGAACAGACTTTGTCACAGTTCCTTCTTCAATTAAATGCCGTTAATTAACAGCGGACGCGGTTGAAAGTCTTGAGACACTTCAAATCCCATTGCCTTACTTACAGCTCATGCAACTGGATCTATTTCAAATAAGGTAACACTTGAAACGGATTCACATTGGGATTCAGTAACTGGATCAATTTATACAAAAAAATCATTAAGTGTAGAAGAACTATATAGAGGTTTATGCACCAATGCAGTGTATTAAATTTGACACTGTCATCAAAAATTCAAAAAGAAATGTTTTTTTTTTTTTTTTTGAAAATGGAGGGAGACGTGGTGACTACTTGAAAAGAACATATTCCTATTTAATGACGATAACACTTACAAGTATAGAATCTGAACGAGCATTTTCTTCGGCAGGACAATTTGTAACAAAAAATAAGAAGCCGTTTGAACAATGAAACGCTGGACAAGCTGTGTTTTTTCAAAGCCTATTTCCAGAAACACAAGAAATGAAGAAATGTTTTTTTTTTTTAATTTCATTATGTGCTATTCTTATTGGTTTTTAAGATGAAATAAGTTTTTTTTATTCGCTTCAATAAAATTAATATTAAACCAGTTTTTAATTATATTTTCAGTTTCATTATGCAATTTCAACTATGCTAATGAGTAAGTAATTTTGATAAATAGTCCAATCCTAATCCAGGGGAAAATCCCGAGATTTCGATAATAAAATGCCGAAATCTCGGAATTTAAAACACGGGATTGAAAACCCTAATTCCGATTCTATTAATAAACTTGTTTGAGATTACCTTGTTTACAAACAGCTAAATATTTTCTCTCTTATTTATATATCAACTAACATTATTACAGAAGTGAATCTCCATAATTGATAAGATATAAATAAAACACTCCAAAGAGAAAAAATCTATTAAGAAACCATAAGAAAACGGTTGATTCCTAATAATTTATTTTCAAAACCAGTTCGGAAAACGATTTATTTAAAAGTCAACCCAAAGACAAAATTTCAGCACATGAAAACGTTCGAAAACGAATTTCTTTCCAAAAGTAATAATTTGATTACTCAACAGTAGAAAGATGTGTTACAAGAAGGTACAATTAATTTTACGGGCCCATCCCCTAAGGCTAGAGATGGGGAAGGACGCAAAATAATCTCGTCCTTTCGAATGGGCAGACGATTAATTTTCGGTAGATCCGTTTTACGGAAAAACAAAGATACCGTAACCGTCACAGTTTTTCCTCCTTCAGTTTTAAGCCATGATAATCATTTTTAAGCAGCTCTTAGTTTTTTTTTTTCTTTTAGCGTTTTATGTATTTTTCTTTTTTTATACTCGAATAAATCAGTCGATTATTTCATGCTTATATGAACTTCCGTGTAGATGTTACGACGCTTCTAAACACGCAAGCATCACCATGAAGTAAAAAAAAAAAAATGTAATTGTTTGTGTTAGTGTCATAGGATTTTTTGCTTTTAAGCTCTTAAAGATTTCTTGTTCGAATCTGTTTTTCTTCTTTTTTTAATTCCTTGGGATCTCTTCCTATTTGTAGTGCTTTGTTTTGAATGTTGACACGGAATTATTAAAAAGAACAGATGCTATCTTTAAAAAAAAATGATTTTTCTTCAATACATATATGTAAAGTTTTCTCTTAAGATATTTTACTTGAAGAATCTATGAATTTGTTGCAGTCGTTGAAGGTTTGAGGAGACTTCTTGGTATTTTAGTGTTACTCTCTTAAGTGTTTGATATCTTTGTACATTATATTTAATTCTCCCAAAAGATATATAAACGATTTATAGAAAAAAATTAATTTACTTTGATATTAAACTATTTTTTGTCTGTGTGAATATGTATGGACATTAAAAATACAATATAAAAATAACGATTAATTTACGAAATACGAATAATGATACGAAAAATTGTGTGGATATTAAAAAAAACTAATTCAGTGTTAAACTTATTTCCGTTGCGAAGCAGAGATGTTTCAAACTTTGACATCTTTTAACAGTTATTGTAGTAATTTGTATTTTCCCAGTAATCTATATATATAAAGGAGAAAAGCGGCTCACTCACTCACTCATGATATCTCCAGAACGATCAAAACCTACAGACTTGAAATTAGGCAAGCATGTTACTTTTGTTCAGTAGAGATCCAGTAAAAATGGGTTTTTCGGAAATCCACTTTGCGGGAAGGGGTTACGGGAGCGTATCTTCAATTTTAGAAATTCAAGTCCTGTTCTTTTTAAATCAAGAGGTGGGGGTTTTAAGAATTTTTCAATACAATCGAACACTTAGTTAGTTCTATGACTTAGATATCAATAACTTAAAGAATATATATATATATATACACACACATACAACATCCTAAATACCAAATGAAGCGGGCAGGTTAAAAGCTAGTAATTATTATATTCATTTGAGAACTATGAAGAACATATATATGTATATATCCCACTTTATTTGTTTCGAATACATACTTGATTCGTTAAAAATTTTAGAACAAGTTTTCTAGAATTTTAATTTTAATTTTTGTTCGACATACAATTGAGATTAAAAAAAAAAATCGAACTAACTTTTTCTGAGAAAATTGAAATAAAAAAAAGATACAGTTGAAATTAAAAAAAAAAATAATAATGGCATCAGTTATTAAATAATAATTTTTTTTTAGGTGAAAATCTTTTTCGGTTCGCTAAACCATTTTTCAAATGAATTAAAAAAAAAAAAAATTAGATGATTATAGTCTTTAAGCAACACTTCCTCGAAAAGTATTCTATACTTAGCCAAGATGCCAATACAAAAAATAAAAATAAAAAAAAATTCTTAAATAGCAGACGATTTTGATTATAACTTTTTATTTAATAAGTAGCATTACGATTCTTCCTTAAACAATCTTCGTCCATATACGTCGTTAACTTATGGGAACTATACCGAACAAAAAAGAAGACATCCAAATGGAAAAAAATTCCAAAACTGACTGGGGAAGTAAAAAATAAAAACCTCGCAGTCACGAAGTGAAGTCACGAATTCCCATCAAAAGAGAGAGAAAGAGACCAAGCCCTTGCGTCCCCGAAAGTAGCACTCGCGGCCGAGTGATGGAAGACCACCAAATTCGTGGTTGCTCAAGCCCCTAAAAGTCACAAAAGCAGCAAAAAACCTGGAGGTGATATGGGCTAGAATACCAAAAGAAATAATATCCTTATGTGGCTTACACGATTTACGGTTGTAAATGCTTGACAAAAAAAGGAAGATGCTTTTTTGGAAATTATTTTCACCTCTTTCCCCCTTTTGGTTAATTTCGTTCTTTCTTTTTTTTCTCACAAAAGGAAGCATTTGATATTAATTTTTAATGACGCTTTATACATTTTTATAAAAACTATAAACAAAGACAAATAATTTTTGTTCGTTTATATAGAGTACCGTTTATATATAATACCGTAAAGTAATACCTATTTCCTTTAATAAATTTTATACAGAAGTTGTTTTACAAATCAATTTTCTTTTTAAGTTAAGACAATAAATACACTATTTTCTGTTTTTCACAATTCCTACAATTAGTTCACACTCTCCCTATATGTATCTTGTTCAAATTTTCAATCGTTAATAAAATACTTTCTATTTATCCATTCAAGTTCAAATATATTTTTTTAAACTTGTAGGGGACAACACTTGATGTTAATATAGTTTTTTTTCAAATATTAATTCATTAATTCTATTTAATTAATGAATAAATAGTAAAAAACAAAAACAATAGTCCAACACCTTATATAAAAAGGAAGATCGCTCGTTGTGTCCCTGTAGCGCAATGGATAGCGCGTTGATCTTGTAATCCAAAGGTCGAGGATTCAAATCTCACCTGGGATGACCTAATTTTTAAAAATGTGATTTCTTTTTATTACACTATTTTATTAGAATGATTAAATTTAATTAATGAATACATAGTAACAAACAAAAATAATAGTCCAACACCCTATATAGTAATGAAAATGGAAAATGGCAAGGAAAATCGCTTTCTATTTTTCCACTTAATATTGTGATTTTGTGATACGTATATACATATTAAGATTAACTGTAACTATTTAATAAAAAATAGCTAAAATAAAATTTTTCTTCCTTGACCTAAGTAGGAATTGACTTAAAATTATTTTTTATATTACTTGTTTGTGGTAAAAAGTCGACGTAGATTTTGTTAAAGAGAAACGGGCATTTTAGTACTTTTTAATATTTGTTGTGATGAGAGACACCTACTAAATAGTTACAAACAGTAGCACACACAGGAATTTTTCAAGGGGGATCCAGGGTCGAAAGTCCCCCATTCTTGTATCATGCTCCTTTTGATAGTGTCGATTTTCAAAAACAAAAAACAGTAAAAAACTAATTATTGAATAAATAACTAGCATTAATTAATAAAATAAATCATTAATAACAAATAGTTAAATTTTACGTACTATATACTTAGAATTATAATCAATCGCACACATTAGGTAGATTTAACAAATTCTTAAGCACTGAATTTTAAAAACCCTATTGCTGAAATTACAGAGCGCGATATAATGGAAACTAAAATGGACAAATATGGAGTCTAAAATCAACTAACAAAAATTAAGCCTTTTTCCATTTTTTTCAAAAATTCAGCCCCTTCGTGGCAATATTAATTTTAGAAATAATTTTTATCCTTTTCTTCATATCATAGAACATTTTTTCCGTATAGGTTGGTTCTGATTATTATTTTTTCAGCGTGATCCACCTTAATACGCAGTTACACATGCTATTGTCAATATGGCAGAGAAATCAAAATAATTTTAAAATCGTAACATTATCTTTAACTGAAAAAGTGTTAAAATCCTATTCTAGAACATTATATGGACATCTTCAAACATCTTTCTCAAAAACAGAATTTGTTACTTAAATAAATACAGACTAATAATAATAGATGGTACTTTACATTGCTTCCATGGAATAAAATCATACAAAATCCCCTGAAAAGTCATTTGAGACTCTAATTTAATTATAAATTCTAGAGAAATACTTCCTTCCTTTTCATTAAAAATTAATTGAAGAACCTCTGCGTTACTCTTCCGGGGTAATTGTCATAAAGATACGTTTCGGAAAATAGAATTTTCTGTTATTATCAATTTTAGAAATAATCTCATTTTTCTATTCCATTTTGAATAATTAATTAGAAGTTATATCGGTTAGAATGTTCGAAAATAACTATGAAGATGTAATCTAAGAAATTTCAAGATCTTTACATATATTTATTACATTATGAATACTATATTTGCATTTATAATAAGGGAAAAAAACAAGCCGATATTATAAATTACATTAATCATTGTAAACAGTGTCTAAGAGAACGCTTTTTAAAATGGAGGGGTTACAGGAAACAAGTAATATATAAAAAAAAATTTTTTTAAGTCAATTTCTACTTAGATGAACAAAGAAAAATTTTATTTTAGTTACTTTTATTAAAAAGGTACAATTAATATAAATATGTATATACATAGGATAGAATCATAACATTAAGTGGTCATTAATTTTTATTAATTATCATTGAAGTATCGTATTGTCATCCAAAACAATCGTCTATATAAAATTTTAGTTAAAAAATAAATAAAATGAATGCTTTAAAACGTGAGAAAAAAAATCTTTTAAAAGTTTTGACCCAAGTCGCTAAAAATGAAACCAACTTGGCTGTATCTGTAATTCTTTAAATAATTAGTTTCAGACAATTAATTTTAATCAATTATAATTAAATTATCGTATTTTTACGCCAAAACAATAGAGTATAGAAAATTTCAGCTCAAATGAGCACTTTAAAATGTGAGAAAAAACCTTCTCAAGTTTTTACACAAGTCGCCAAAAGGGTCGCTAAGTCGCCAAAAATGATGCCAACGTGGCTGTATTTGTAATTCTTTAAATAAATTAGTTTTAATACATTAATTTTTATTAATTATAATTAAATTACTGTATTGTCATCCAAAATAATCATGTACATAAAATTTCAGCTCAATGGAGCGCTTTAACATGTATTTTGTTAACGATTGAAAATTCCACGAAGATAAATAAATTAATAAATATAGAGAGAGTGTGAGCTAATAGTAGGTATTGAAAAAAGGGAATAGAAAGAAATGGAAAGGGAACAATTTTTTAAAAAAAATCCAATCTGGCAAGTTTTTTTTTAGGGTGGGTGAGGGTTCGTTAACGTCGCATTGTAAAACCACACAAGGGCTTTTGGCGACGGACCTCGTAATCTTGAACCAAGGTCAGATGACGATGACGACTAGGGCTAGAACTTGTGACTATGACCACTAGGCTACCGCAACCCAGTTTCTCTCGAGGATTGGTTCACTTCCATTTCAATAAAAGAAAATTATTTAAGCATTTTTATAATTGATTAATTTTTTAATAACGTCTTGGAAGAAATACGAGAGTAGCTGGCAACGAATCTTATCATGTCGAGCTCAATCAAAAGACAAGAATGCCGCTTGAACTGATATGTCACTCTCAAAACTTCCAAACCTCGCCAACGTGAGGACTTTCAGCCCCAACCAATTTAGCGTGCATCAGCTTTTCTACATGGCAGTTCTATAAAAGCATCATAACTCATCAAAAATAATGTTAACCACGAGTTCTTGACCCTGACCCCTTGGCTACCACTTTCGTAATTCAAGGTCTAAATAAAATAATTAAAAAAAAATCTTCGTTGAATTGTTGAATTAAATTACTATTATCTTAATTTATCTTAACATACTACTACGCCTTACTTAAATTACTATCGGAAAATAGTTTTAAAAAATACAAAAGTATAAAATTCTCAAATTGGATAAACTGATTTTTACAAAAGGACTTTACATTCAGCTGATAATAATTCTAAAAAAAAATTATCAGTTCTCTTCCAGAGAATTGAGAGGATTCAGCATTGCAACTTGCTGAATCTTCAATAAATCAAAATATATCCTCATCGTTTTTAGTGCACACTATTTGCAAGTTGGAAACTAAAATTTATTTTTCAATGCAAGAAGTTCTAAGTTTCATTATTTAATTTTTTTTTAAAAATAAAATCAAAACCTTGTAAAAAGTACTAAAATAATCAAGTAACTACCAAAATATATAAAATTTAAAACGATTTTAAACTTTAAAATGACACAAACTAACGAAAAAAATTAAAGACCAACTATAATCCTGAAGCAAGATATCAGCAATGCCTCAGTTGAAAAATGACAAGTCGTCAAAATCCAGCCTCTGGTTTTGACATTACTTCCCAGTTACCCAAAAATACAAATTGGGTCAGTTATAGGCATATATACTAATCGATCATTCTACAATTTACAGATCACAACCTAAAGGGTGTTCGTTGGGTTCTATAGCGAGGGCGTTTTAGCGCATCTTCAAAATGAGCGCAGAATGAAATCACCTTTCTGCGAGTTGACAACCCTAATCGGGGATGGGAACTTGCAGCTTGTTTGTTTTCAGAGGTTGATCGGCGTGAGAACCGCGAATCGAGGCCAAATGTCCAGTCAGAAACCGCCATTTTCCCACAGGGGAAGTAAAAAAAAGGAGTAAAACTCTTATTTGTTTAAATCATGCCCGATAAGACGGTTTGAAGATGCCTCAATTTTAACCTTCGTGGCAAATTGGAGGAAAGTTCGATATAGTCTTTTATTAAATATCGCTCGTGAGAAACTAATTGACCCCACACACACACAAAAAAAAACAACTTATAAATCAATTAAATTTTTGTATTATATTGTGATTTTTTTTCCTTCCATAATCTTTCTGCTTCAAAGTCAGCAATGGACTCAATTCATGACGTCACATGATAAAGACGAACACGTGCTCTCCATTGAATTCAAAACAAACATTAAACTAATTGTACTTGTTGTTCTATTTGTAAAACTCAGATAAAATTTCAAATTTCATATTTGGGTAAAAATGTTTAAATGTTTAGGGAAAAAAAAGCTTCTTCAAAAAGATTTTTTTTTTTTAAATTAAAAAAAAAATCATATTTTATGTTTATACTTTTAAATAAAATGCATTTTGTACACATATGTACTTTTTAAGAGAAAGTTTCTGCTATGAGCAAAACTTGGCAACACCGGAGGCGCGTGAACTGATTAACCGGAAACGCATGATTGTTTTTATCGTGTGACTATGACGTCACATGAGTTTTTGAATTGATTGGCTAGAATCACGCGGCTTTCACTATCATGTGACTATGACGTCACATGAATTGAGCCCATTAACTTTTCAGCCGTACACGTGATCGTCGAGACGATCTGGGGCGAAAACCGGGCAGCAGAAGCGTTTACACATATATATATCCCACCTTAATAAAAATAACTTTTGTGCCTTGAAGAGTTATTAAAAATCCAGTTTCTCAAATTAAGATCTAAATTACTTCTTTACTAAAACCTTTTAAGGTCAGTCCTGATTTATGCATCGACTTTATGTGATGAGGAAGCCTTGGGAATTTTGCGAGAGAAAGGTCTTACGCTGCATTCTTGGTGAGATCCAAATAAATGGATCATGGAGAAGAAGATTTAACTTAGAACTCTAGAAAATTTACAAACAACCTGAGATTACAAAATTTATCAAATTACAGAGACTTAAATGGATTGATCCTCTGGCTAGATAGAATGAATGAAGATCGTTGCTGCAAGAAAATCTTTCTGGCAAAGGCCATGGGAAATAGACCCCGGAGCAGACCCCGGTTTAGATGGATTGACTGTGTCAAAAAAAAAGATCTAAACTGGAAAACAGTTGCCAAAAGTAGAGATGCCAGGCAAAAGCTTCTGGAGAAGGCCAGGGTCCACCCAGAAGCCATTGAAGAAAAAGAAAAGTAGATAAAAATGAAAATTTTTTCGCTATTTCGAAGCCTTTCATAAAAATCAACTTGTGTCACCTCTAACAGAAGGGGTAGACTGTCGCGAGCTGTAATTTTGAATAGAAATCGCCTGGGTCTCCCTTCACACGTGGTAAACTAGCACTCCTTAAATCACTCGAGAGAAAGAAAAAAAAAACTTTCTTCTTAGCACTAGTACTCAACTAAAAGGATATTGTAATAGCAACGCTCTTCACACGAAGTTACTCGTGTACTGAAAATGGAAGAGGTTTTTTGTTTTTCTTCTTCGGGTTGAATCATTGTACAGATAAGACTGGCACATTCTATTTTCAGTCAACTTTGTGTACACGTGTGAAAGGAATTTTCTCCCCTCTTCACACTAGGGATGTGGTGATAGGGAACGGGTTGACTGGTACAAAGTTGCCCTGAGTGAAACCGGCCTTATGGTTTTCGAAACATAAAATGGTTAGTCGGGGGGGGGGGGGGTTTAGGGGGTGGGGTGAAGAAGATTTTTCCGAGTACATATGTGCTGTAAAGTATGAACAAATAATGAATATCCAAAAGCGAAGATATAGTAAGATGTGAGGTACTCACCAGTGGTGAAGAGGACGATGGCCTTGAGGCAGCTGTACTCTGCGGCGTCTACATGAAGCGCCTTCAGCTTCTCGACCTGCTCCTGGAAGATTCGGATGTGGTCCATGAATGCCACAACCCTGTCGGCGGCCATGGGACTGGCATGTAGACCTGCCGCGGCTAGTAGGGGTGCCACGTGCAGGGGCATGGAGCACTGGGATGCGTTGAGCACGAACAACTCACTCCAAACCAGCCGCAGAAGCGCCACCTGGTCAGTCACTTGGAGGTCAGGGAAGAAAGGGATGTTGCGGGCCCATTCCACGGCACTGAACAGCAATCGTGCGGCCAGTTCGCAAATGTTATCAATGCCCATAATGTTTCCTGGTTGCATACACTGGGCATACCGGGACGGCGGGTAAGGTTCGGCCCGCAACAACAAGGAGATGAAGCTGGACAGGTAGGAGTGGCCGTTGAGGGCGTCACCATTCGTCAGCGGGATCTGGCCTGGTAAGGCATGTTGGCTGGGAGGGACCCGCCCCCGCTGGACCGCTGCGGGACAGAGAACACATCTTGCTGTAGTGCCCGCTTGGACACATAGGTGGCAGTAGTAGCAGGACTGCATTCAGTCCGCCAATGCGCGAGTGTCTGGTTTCAGGGTCATGCCATGTGAAGATAACGGTATGAGCCTCAATTTAAGGGGAGAAGAAAAGTTATATCGCACAAATTTACAGAACGAAAATCTCAAGTTGTAGTTAAGTGTTCGGGGAAGGGGAAAGCGAAAAAGATTTTAACTCCTAAAAATATCAGTAAAACAATTATGTTTCATAAGTATAAATGTGATCTAAACTGAAAAACTATTTACCAGAATGTAAATTTGTATTTTAAAACGAGATGAGTTGAACGATATAAAGGAAGTGTTAAAATGTGATTAAGTAGCAGAAAATACAAAATGAATTGAAGACACTTTAACACTCCATGTACATTAAGCAATATTTTCATTACGGGGCTCTAATCAGGTCAAAAGATTTTTCTTACATTATGTTGGAAATACTATATTTAAAAGAAGCCTTCATTTTTTTGGGGAAAAAAACTATTTTATAAATTTTGAATAGATTTTCAAAATAGAAAGGGTTTTTTTTTAGTTTAAAAATTTTTAAAAATTCCAATAAATACCCTAGAGAAAGGCAAAGAAAAACATTTTAAATTTTTCATTACAGGATTTATTTAAAATGAACCAGAAGCTCATGAGAAATCTTTAATAAAGTACAATTTAAAAAAAAAACTTTTTTAATATTTTAAAATTATATTTAGAGAATATATTTTTAAAACTCTCTCGTAACATTTTAATTTGAAATTATATCACTTACATTTCTTATGTTTTTTTAAAAACGAAATTTGAAAATTTTTATATAGTAGCTCTTTTAGCAAAATTTTGTGGGCAGAATTAATATTTTCTAAGATTTATTTTTTTCTTTTTCGCAACTTAAAATTATTAATTTATTCATGAAAACCAAATTCTAAATAAAATGACATGTTCTATGATCAGTTTCATCAAGAACATCAGTTAAAATTAAAAACATTCCATATGAAGAAAATAGTTATTAAACTAAAATTTTATCAAAACGAGTCCGTATGAACGAATCCTTAAAAAAAAAGCCTAATCCCAGGTGATCCGAATCACCTCGAAACGGAGCAGCAACACATGCTGCAGATTCACCAGAAGCAAACGGGTGTGGGTGACACCCGAAATGTGTCTCTCTTCTGACGCCGATGATCGATTAATCGGACAAATAATGAAAACGATAAAAAAAAATCGATGAGAGAAAAATGTTCCGAATGGGGAGAAAAAAGTCCTGAGAGGGAAAATCAGAGAAGCGCTCAGCGGAGTGGTTCGGGCGGCAAACTGCGGAATGGAGTTGAGGGAGATGACTTTTTCCAAGCAGCTGCGTTGGAGCTGGTGCGCGCGCGGTAGAAACTTATCGTTTGGTCGGGGAGGTACGAATGCAGAGGAGCGGGACAGTCTTTTTTTGTATAATTCTTTTTTTTTTCTCTTACGACATACGGTTAGGTAAATGTCAAAGGATTTTTAGTATATGATGACGTCCAAAGTTTTAACTGGATTAATGTTCGGAAGATGGGATTTTTAAACACAGGACCATATACCTTTTAGATAACTGTTAAAAGTTCTGTGGCACTCTAACAAACTTTATCAAGACAACTAATTTTAAAAAATGTTCTGCCATTATTTATATTTTTTGCAATGATTTGTACAACAGTTTTAGTTTTATCTGTTATCAAAAATACTGACTGACATCTAACATTCTAACAAATAAACTATCTTCTAATTGACAAAATCTTTAAAACACACACACACACATAAATTTTTGATAAATATCTTTTATATTACTCGCATTTCTATGTAATATTTCGTCTTGAATTTGTTATTATGCTAATAGTTCTTAAAAATAAATTAGTATTACAACATAATCTCTATCAATATATATATAAATCAGGTTATCCATTTCTAGTTATCTTACTTATTTTTACTCATTCTTTTGTATTTATTCAGTTATCTTATTAACTCAGTTAGTATATCATTTACTCAATTATCTTACTTATTTATCTTACATATCTGTTCAGTTATTTTACTTATCAGTTACTTAACACATTTTTACTATACCTTACTTATTTACCCAATTATCTTTGTTAACTCAGTTATTTTACACCATCAGCTCAATTATCTTATAACTACTACTTAATTATGTTATAAACGCTACTACATTAAGAAATCAAGACTTTTCACTTTTTAGAACAAGCATCAAGGTCTTTTAATTACTTAAAATTAAGATATTTTGCTTCGCAAACTTATTATTCAGTTATTTAAAAAAATCGAATTTTCGATAAATTTCTTCGGGAAAAAAAACTCACAGCTATTACACAATAAAAATCCAATTCTTTCGAACCATTAAGTGTATAAAATTAATCTTCGAAATCAGTTCAACACAGCACGAGTAGATTAATTTTTAAGACATATTTGAAGATATACAGCATTTTGTTAATGGTAAATTTTAGAATTTATGACTAGTTTTTTCAACATATTTTACAACGTTTTGCAGTTTTTTTTTCTTTTTAATTTTACAAAACGTTGGGCATTTCCTGTAACAAGGTTATATAAATTCCTCGTATTTTTAACGTAAATTGCGTGGAATTGCGTGTTTTCAGAGGAATTTTCACAAACAATGTTTCAAGAAATTTAATTTAGATATGACATATAAACACTCAATTTTACTAACTATATATTTTAATAATCATACTAATATTGTAAACCTTAGAAACCTAAAAAACAAGGGACAGCTAAAATTTCTTACCTAATTCATATTGTAATTATTTCACAAGTCACAAATTTAAATTGCCCGGCATTTTTTCCCGAACCATGAAACAACCCAGCTTTCTAATGCCACATTGTCCGGCACTTAAAGAACTCCATTCGGTAAATCAAGATATGATAAATCGAAAGTTCTTATAAAAATAATAAGGTAAAAAGGAAAACATGCAGAGAGTAGTATTCAAAACATTTAAGAAATCTGAATTCTTTCTAAGACCATACTGAACGATCCAACAATGATTATCAATTGATGAACCTCGCACTATAAAACAACACGAGAACTATTGGACACTGATCTCGTAATTCCGAACCACGGTCAAGTGACGAGGACGACATCTGAGCTGTCATCACCTTCCAGAAGCTACCACACTACGTCAAAGGGAGGACTTTGAGCCTCAAATTTAACACGCATCAGTTCTTCTACTCGGCAGATCTTTAGAGGCTCTAAGTTTCAAATCCATGATTTGACAAAGCCTGTCTTTAGTTCACGATCACTCGGCTGTCGCGACCCAAAGGGTTCTCAAACTATAGTACGCATGTCAATGAAGGTCCCAAAAAGGCCTAACTAGGGTACGCCAAGATCTCAGTAGAGCATTGCTTCTCAAAGTTTCAATATTCGCGACCCAATATTCAATCACAATTTTCATTCCCCCTCAAACAATAACAATGTAATGAATTCAATTATATTGTACTTAGATGCTAAAACTACCATACTACTTTAACCTCTTAAGTTCCACCGGCGTATATAAACGTCTCGCTCAGCCAAAGCGTTAATTTCCCCGGACGTATATATACGTTCTTCCGAAGCACGATCTTTTCTGTGCACTGCTTTTCATAAAATTATTCCGAAGGCTTTGGAATGCAATAAAAAGACCTTGACAGTGTTTGCGAAGAATTCACTTATTTCAGAGGATTTGCTTCTTTATTTCTCCCAATACATTATAAGTACACGCGCCTACGTGGAAAACGGTTGGCATGGGAAGCGAATCGCGTAATTTTTAATTAGCAATTAAGGGATTAATTATAAACCATACAAATTATCAAGGTAAGTGTGTTATATAATTTTTGTATATAATTTTAAATATGACAGTTCAATGGGACCAATGGTAATTATTAAACTTGTTCTCTTAACTTAGTATAATTAAATTAATTATGAAATACATTGCGTAGCACTGATAAGTGTAATATATCAGTATAAATGTGTATTTTATTTTTTATTATGTCAGAATGTATTTTGTTTGTTTACTTTCAGTACAGTAATAATTTTTTTAAATAATATTTTGTTTTCGACTTTTCAATATACTCGCACCTCCCCCCCTTGTAAAGTTGTCACCCCCCTAGGGGTGTGCACCCTACAGTTTGAGAAACGCTGCATTAGAGTATAAACAAACAATAACTAAAAAATATGAATATAATTTTATGAAATATGAATATAATATGAAAAAATATGAATATAATATTATCGCATCTTGGTGAAATGTTCGAATTTTTCTTCTCAGCCGTAGGTGTAGGTCTGTAAAAAAGTTATAGGACCTTGCCTGAGAGTGAGTAAGAGTTACATTAACGTCTCGCTACAAGGTAACACGAAAGCTATTTACGACAGACCTAAAAATTATGGTAAAAAAAAACTAAAAAAACATGTTTTTATGGTGTGAATCGAATTAAAAAGTAAAAAAATAATTCTTAATATAAGAATAAAATGATTTACGAGAAAATAAATGTCATTGGGGTTAAAAGCGTGGGGTGCTCTATATCAATTATTATAATTTCTTACTAGTTCTATTCCGAAATGCTGAGTTAGTGTAAAAATGTAGTACAAAACACCCCACGCTTTTACCACAACGACATTAATTTTCTCGTTAATCATTTTATTCTTATATTAAGAATTAGTTTTTTACTTTTTAGTTCAATTCACCATAAAAGCATGTTTTTTAGGAAGTTTTTTTAACTATAATTTATTTTTCATTTTTTAGTTCGATCTACAGTAAAAGCATGCATTTTTAGTTTTTTTTTAACTATAAATTATTCCTACTTTTTTTTTCAAATTTTTGACCCGTGACCAAAAAAATTTGCCCATCTCCGAGTTAGAACAAATTACTTTGTGATTCACATGCACGGGTCTTTTTTTCTTTATTTCCATTTTCAGAAAGAGACTGGACAATGGCTTATATTATGTTAAGAAATTGCTGACGCAAAAAAAAAATGTTTTCACTTTTAGGGTTATTCTTAATCTTATAGTCGCCAAATCTGGAAATGGTATAATGAATTAATCGCCAAATCCGGATTATCCTGTCTCCTGATTATCCTGTTCAGGACAATGGAACAAAATTATAAAATTATTGTATTGTCATCGCGCGGTCCTTGACAAGTGTGCAAAATTTCGAATTAATGTGACCTTTTAAAGTGGATAAAAATCGAGTTCAAAGACTCGGTTACATACAAGTGAAGCTTATAAAAGCGTGCTAAATATCAAGTGACGACTTGAATCAATTTATCCATGACGACATCTGATCTGGCCCCCTCCCTCTTCTGACGACCACACCCCAACAAAGGGGGAATTTGAGCCACGACAAATTTAACGTGCATCAGCCACCTCTACACGACGGATCTTCAGTAGCACCAGCCCTCGACACTCTGGTCACGAGTTCGTGATCATAGCTACAAGGCTACTGCGACCACAAGACCCTGACCAAAAAGAAGAGTTTTCAAGCTTCCCCCTCCAGATTTAAATTATCACAAAGTCAGCCTTGAAGATTATTTTATCCATGATTACCATTAAAAAATAATACACACATACGCACAGGCGTTCAAGTAATTGGAATAAAGATTGTTCACATTACATCGTTATACTATATAATCACTCCCTATACAATTTTATTTTCCTTTCCAGTATCAAAATTAATTGCCCGAAAACCAATAAATTTTGTTTAACTAACCATAACGGCTTAAGCAGAGTAGTATTAAACCTCAGAAAGAAAAAAATACGCCGAAGAAGAAATAAGTAAACTTAAAATAGAATTCTTGCTTTTTGGATGAGTTTCCAAATTCTATTTTAGTTCACTCAGTAGGGATTTAAGTTATACTCATTATCCTTTTGAGGCAGAAATATTTAACCTAGATTAGACTAAGTGATCAGATAAAAAAAAGTGTACTTAAATTGCAGAAAAGCAGATTATAGCAATCAAGCTCGCCAATGTAGGTTAACCACTACTGAGGATGATATTTCTGTTTGGAAATTATTAATATTAGATAAAGGAAAATAGTTACTAAGTTATAAAAGTATACAAAAGAGTAAAGGAAGTAATAGAGATTCTCTCTCTATATATAAATAGAAATAAATTGGATAAAACTTTTCGAAAAGTTATTTTACACGGAAAGAGGAAAAAACAGAATAAGTTTAAGAAATATTTTTTTTTTTAAATTTTGGGGATCCTATTACCTAAAACATATTTCAAGCGTTAATTTAAGTATGATCTCTATAGAACGGAAGAAAACCATTTAAATACAGTCGGACCTCTATATAACGAAGTCGCTAAACCCCGGAAAAAGTTTGTAATATGGAAAATTCGTTATATAGAGGTTCATCTTTTAATATACTTTATATAAACCACATAAAACAAATTTTAAATTTATTAACACTATATATTTAAAAATAAGTAATTATTTACACCTTTTATAAAATTAATACATGTTTATTTTATGTATCTTACCCATTAACAAGTAATATAAAAAAGAGAAACTGCAAGGAAAACAAGAAAAAAGAATGTCGAAGAATTCACTGTATTTTCAATATTAAGAAAATTTTATACTAAAGTTAATGAATTTTAAGGACATTTTATAATTTAAAACATACAAGTAATATAAAACATACATTATTTTATAATTAGAACACAGAGACGCGGGAGAACTCCACTGAGGGTAAAAGAGGATACCGAAGATGTTTCTAGTGAACTGGGTAATGGGGGTTAAAGGTTGCACCTCTTAGATAAAACGTCCAGAACTCTATTGCTCTCGGCGAGTTAGGATCTAATAAATCCAGTTTAAGATGTGTATGAGCACCATAAAATATATTAAAGAGAAAATAACTTGAAATTTTTTTCAAAAATACTTTAAAAAAGGGAGAAAAAAATTGAATCACAAAAGAAAAAGTTCGCTATATAGAAAATGCACTTAGCTATAGAGAGGTTATTTTACGAAGAAAATCGTGAAATGTTCAAGGTTCCAGGAAAAAGTTCGCTATATAGAAAAATTCGCAATATAGAGTTCGACCGTATTTATTTTGGAGAAAAACTTAGTTCCGTTTGCTCCCTCTGTCAGAAAAAAATACAAAGATTTTTTCCCCCTTTTCTTTCTATAAATTAATTACAATAGTGTATAAATAAAGAAATTTAATAATACAAAAGTTTTATAAAAGAAATTTTAATTAAATAAAATTATAATATTAAATGGCAGTTTACTTCAAGTCTATGACGCAAATTAGTTCAGGCAAATGAACTCGCGAGGGCTTTTTAAGAATAAAAGATGTTATAATTTATTCAGCATTAAGTATATAAAAATAATAAAGTTTTTCGTGATCCTGGAATAAATTTATACATAACTACAGTTTGAACCAGTTTACATTTATGATGATGATGAAGCTTTGCATGAACGTGCAAAAATAGTTAAACGTGACGATGAATTCCAAATTTTACAGATTATGAATAAAACTCCATATGCATAAAAATATCGAACTTTGAATGAAATTTATAGAATAAAAACCAAAATCAAGAGAGTAATCTGATTTTATACAAGCCCTAAAGATCCTTCTAGATTTTATAATGAATCATTTTGCAATGAAAAAAAATTAGCCGCCATCATTAATCAAATTATTAAGTAAAAATCTTTAACATTATTATCAAATTTAAATACAGTAAAATCCGGCGAATAACGCGCACTTTTAACACAAAAAAATAAGACCGAAGTTTACGGGTGCGCGTTATACGACGGGTATAATAACGAGAATATGAAAAATAAAGATATGATGAGCGTAGAAAACAATTAAGACTTCAGCATATATCGAAATGCTGTTCATTTTAAAAAATGACATTCCTTTTACGAACTTAAATAGTTGTAATTATAGAAGTATACTATTTTTTCTAAACCTTGGTATAATGCATTGAATAAATGACTTAAAAACAAACATAACAGCATTTCGCAAGCACATTTCAAGTTTCTTCGTAAAAAACGGGGTGCGCGCTGTACGGCGAATATACCTAAAAATTCAAAATTGCAGCTTGAAAGTATGGGTGCGCATTATACGGCGGTGTGCGTTATACGCCGGATTTTGCGTTAATTCCTTCGTATCTATTTATTACTCAATTCATGAAATTTTCAAAACACAATAAGTTTTCAAATAAAACAAAAAAATCAGTTTTAATCGAAATGATGCTTTTTTTTACTAATTAAACAAAACAGAAAAAAAAAAAATTCAAATTGTATTTTAATTGTTATATTAAACATAACGTAAATTTAAATTATTGCTTTCAATTACCTATATATTTAATTTATTCCGTGTTTCTCGACTGCTCCGAATGCCGAGGACAAAGCCGAAATAATTAAAATCTGCTTATTAAAAAATTAAGAGGATGAAAATTCAATCGCTTAACACATTATCCAGCGTTTAGAGAATGTCAGTGGCGTCATGTGCACCCCCGCCGCCCCCCCCCCCTTCGAAAAGGGGGGCAAGATTCAAAGGAGCCCGAAGCTTGACTGACGCCAAGTATGTACTTAACCAATTTATAAAATATTAAAGGCAAAACCAGACTTTGCTAGAAATGCAGTAATATTCTCCGTTACGCCACTGGAAAATGTATCTAATTTATTTACTACAGTTTGGCCTCCAACCGCAGGCAGTAGTTTCGATATCGGATCAGATGCTCATCACAAACTGCGGATTGACTTATTATTTATGAACGTCACACTTCACGTAAACAACACTCGAAAGCTATTGCGCGACGAAAGTCGTCACTTTGAGCCTCGATTAAAGGATGAGGACGACACCTGAACTATCACACCCTCTCAAAACTACCTCTATTACCACGGCAATGACCATAACTTCGCTCCACGACAGATCTAAAGTCCATCAGCTCACCTTTTTACTGGCATTAGGACTCGAACTCATTACACGCTGCCCACGAACTAGCGACTATGATCACTAGGCTACCGCTGCCACTCAAAAATTTAAAAAACAGATGAATTCCCCGAGTCTTTTTCTGAATATTTGAAAGAACATATTTTTAAAAAGAAATTGTCTCATTATTTTAGATTTAAAAAAACACACCTTATTTCTAACTATTTTTAACATGTTTTTATTAGTTTCACCTGTATAACGGAATCTTTGAATTCAATTTTTACCCACTTTAAAAGATCAGATCAATTCAAAAATTTGCCCACTTGTCAAGGACAGATGACACTACAGTAATTTAATAATTTTGTTCCATTGTCTCGATCAGTATCATCAGGATTAACGATTTTTCATTTTCAGTTTTGAGGACTAAAAATTACAACCCTAAAGCGAAAATGACTAAGGTTAATACAAATACAACAAACAAAAAAAGTGTTCTTTTTGTGAAATTGGGAGAATGCGTCAGCAATTTCTTACCATAATATAAATAATTGCCCAGCTTTTCTGAAAATGGAAATAAATAAACGATAGTTTTAAACAGTGCTCCGCAACCTTTTTATCGCCGCGGACCGGTCAACATTTGTTAATTTTACCTCAGCCCGCTGAGAGGGAGGATGTTGATTGTTTATATTAAACTGTTTTGATTTAATAATTTTAATTTAATTGTATTTAATCGTGACTTCTGAATAAAATAGAGCTGCACCAAAAAATGAATATAAAATGATTTATAACAAGGAATAACGTGATTTTCATAAAAAGTTGCCCAAACCTAAGAAAAACATACCAGAGTAAATAAAAGAGAAATAATTATAATGTTTCTTGTGCGGACCGGTAGTAAAAAAACACGCTTTTATAGTTAATCGAACGAAAAAGTAAAAAATAATTCTTAATATAAGAATAAAATGATTAACGAAAAGATTAATGTCATTGCGATAAAAGCTTAGGGTGCTTGATATCAATTGTTATAACTTCCTACTAGTTCTATTCCGAAATGCAGAATTAGTGTAAAGATGTAGTACAAAGCAACACATGTTTTTACTACAAAGACATTAATTTTCTCGTTCATCTTTTTATTCTTATATTAATAATTAATTTTCACTCTGTAGTTCAATTAACTGTATAAAGGCGTGTTTTTTTAGCTCTTTTGAACTATAATCTTTTTCTTAACACTAAACATATTAGTCATTAATTTAAGGTATCCAACTATGTTCGGAAAGGTGATTTTAAAAAAGCGCATAAATGGATACTTTTCGTGATATTTAGTGTCACGTAGATTAGAATACATGTATAAAATTGTTTTATATATATATAAGGACATTTTGACAAAAAAAATTATTTAAATACAATATTTTGGCAAAAAATAAACTTGGAATAATCTTTATTCAAAATGTTCTCCTTTTGTGAAAAATACTTCGATTATAATAATATTTTGCCTGTATATAGCTCAGGCCTCTCTAAAGAGGCTCAACTAGAATTTTTGATATATATAACTTAGAAGTGGGTTTATCCATGTTTTACGACAACAGAGGAGAGCAATTTTAAGAAAAATCGCCAATAATTTTTTAAAATGGTTGTAACTCTGATAAACCCTAGTTGAGCCTCTGTAGAGCGGTATGAGCTATAGACAGGCAAAATATTATTATAATAGAAGCATTTTTCACAAAAGGAGAACATTTGGAAAAAAGATTATTCTAAGTTAATTTTTTGCCAAAATAGTGAATTTAAATAATTTTTTTTTGTCAAAATGTCCTTGAAACAATTTTATACATGTATTCTAATCTAAGTAACACTAAATATCATGACAATTATCTATTTATGCGCTTTTTTAAAATCACGGTTCCGAACGCAGTCGGATACCTTAACCAAATTGTGTTTGATATTGAAAAAATAGTGAAGAATAAGGGAAATAATTTTGATATTTATATCCTTATAATTCTAAAAAAAAATAATTGCGTTGATGATTTGACGAATTTTACTAACGCGTTCCATAGATTGGATGCATCGGGACCGTTCCCATAGTCTTGACATCCGGGTCACTCCGCTTCATCGTGATGATGCTCATCGTTAACAATGTCGATCGCCATCTGTTGCTGCCAAAGGAAAGGTCAGATGCTTTGGGTGGGAGAGTACGCTTCATTTACAAGGTTAATTTGCGTCTTCCAAATCATCTGCTGGGAACTTAACCCAACACGCTGTGACGGCCATGATAGTCGAGCATGATTTTCAATTTGCATAAAGCATGCATGATTTAGAACAAATTTTGTTTTAGATGCCTCCGATTAGATTCAACTAGATGAGGGACGAAGATTACTTCTTTTTTTTTTTAGTAACTGGATTGACTTAAGGTATCCGACTACGTTCGGAACGGTGATTTTGCAAAAGCGTATAAATGGATAATATTTATGATATCTAGTGTCACTTAGATTAGAAAATGTATATAAAACTGTTTTAAGAATAGTATAACAATAAAAAATTATTTAAGTACAATATTTCGGCTAAAAATTAACTTAAAAAAACTTTTTTTCAAAATGTTCTCCTTTTGTGAAAAATGATTCTATTATAATAATATTTTGCCTGTATATAGCTCAGACCTCTGTACAGAGGCTCAACTAGAATTTTTGAAATGTATAACTTAGAATTGGGTTTATCCGTGTTTTACGACAACAGAGGGGAGAAATTTTAAGAAAAAAAAACGCCGATAATTATTTCAATGGTGGTAACTCTGAAAATAATGTGAATTTTTCAAAAATCATAGTTGAGCCTCTGTAAAGAGGTCTGAGCTATATACAGGCAAAATATTATTATAATAGAAGCATTTTTCACAAAAGGAGAACATTTTGAAAAAAGATTATTCTAAGTTAAATTTTGCTGAGAAATATTGTATTTAAATAAATTTTTTTTGTCAAAATGTCCTTAAAACAATTTTATACATGTATTCTAATCTAAGTGACACTAAATATCAT
>BMAV01026833.1:18436-40107 GCA_019973955.1 Trichonephila inaurata madagascariensis | reverse complement strand
CACTCAAAAATTGACAAATTTGGAGAGTAGTGCAGAGTGCCATTGAGAATGGTACCTTGTGCCACTTGTGGCACGCGTGTAATAGGTTGCTGACCCTTGATACAGACACTCCTGATTTCCCCGTCCTCCCCCCCATACGAGTACAATAATTGGTTAATTGGTTGCTATTGGAGCAAAGGTCCTACTTCACCAAATATTAATTAACGTAAAAAAAGTTTGTGCGGTTGATTGATTTAAATTTACTCCACACTTTCAAGCAACGTGAGAACTATTAGTGAAAATCCTCTTAATTCTAGACCACGGTCACGAAGACGACACTTAAGCTGGTACCTCTCATTCCCTTCTCTGGAAAGTTCTGGTACATCCAAACCATGCCAACGTAAGGGCTTTGATTCACTACAGATTAAATGTGCATCAGCCCCTCTACACGGCCGGTTTTCAGTGGCACTCAGTTTCAAACCCGCTACTCGACAGCACCGGTCACGAGTTCGCGAATCTGACCACTTACCTACCTCAGTCATAAAAGTTTGTGTGTGCGTGAGTGTCAATTTGCATCATTCTATAAATGTAATACGAGGGCTATTATCGACACACCTCGTGATTCTAAATCATGGTCAAGGGAAGAGAGGACAACACCTAAGCTGGCTCCCACCTCTCCGAAAGGCCACACCACGCCAATGGGAATATTTTGAGCCACGACAGATATAACGTGCATCAGCTCCTCTACAGGACGGGTCTTCAGCGGCACTAGGGTGTGAATTCATAACATGCCGGCCGCGAGTTCGTGACCTTGATCAATAGGCTACGGCGGGCACTATACGCTTTCTGAGATGCGAAGTTGACTAATGAATGTAATCATTTTTAAAAGTTGCGGCTCTCCGGTATGCTCAGCTTCCCCAATGTGGCCCTGGACCCTAGTACAAATGTATATATAGGTCCTACCTATGACTCTTAAAAGTGGACAGTACATAGCATACGTTGTCAAATACTCGTACAAACAATAACCCGAAAACAAATAAATGTGCATGACTTACAATCGCACAAATCGTCTCGACCGACTGCTGCCTTTTGACTGCATGAGTAATGATGGTATATGATGGTAGGCCTAGACCTTTGTATGGACGTCGACCATCACATGATACCAGTTGATATATCATTCGAAATTCCCAGTTTTTCAGAGAATACAATCGGAAATAGCATTTGACCGTTGGAATTATTCGAATCCTGATATTATTAAGGCTGAGTCGAGAACGAGACCTCCATTATGGCCAAGGCCCTTTGCCCATGCCTTAACACGGCCCTACTCGAGCCAAAACAATTGCCCACCCATGTCTTAGTGCACTGATGAACGAAAATATATTAATCAGATGAGGAAAAAAAATATTGGTTAAAATGTGTCGCAATAAAAAAAAATCGTAACAATATTGCTATTTAATATTGTTCATGAAGAGAAAAAAAAAATTCCAACAAGTTGTAAGATAGCCAGATCGGCCTATTTAAACAGCGCTTTTTCTCAAACATAATTCTCTCAGCATTTTGTTTTCTTTTCAGAAAGAAAATCCATTCCACAGAGTATTTCTTGCCTATTTATCTTAATCCGTGGCTCTGCGATAAGGTCAACTATACGCTGCGGGCTTTTCCCACGGTATACGCCCGCTGCTCATTTTTCTTTTTCGCCCGCCTTCTTCGTAAAACACACAGCCCGCGGAACAGATTCGTTGGGAAAAAAAAGAAAAAGAAAACTCTTACAATTTATTCATCGAAGAGTTGCAAATATTTGAACCAGAAAACCGCGGATGCGTTGCCAAACCGCAGGATGCAAAAAGAATTTTAAAAAAAAGAATAAGGAGAATCGGATCGTTTGGTCAAAGAAGAAAGCTATTCCTTCGCGGAAAGCTTAGTACTTAGTTACCAGTTCCTTTTGTATAATTTTAATTTAGGTGAACATTTATTCTTCTTTAAATACAGCAAAGAATTTTTTTCTTTTCTTCTTGTTGAAAGATGTAAGCGAAATATTAAATATTAACCTTATCTTTTGAAATAGAAATTGAGACAAATTTTGGTTGCCAGTTTTAAGGATTAAAATGACAATCGAATCAGGGAATTGTGACATTCTGTGATAATTTTCTATTTATAATTGAAGTTTAAATAATATTTGAAAATTGTAACAGTGAAGACGATCTTATGGTGACTGATTAAGATCGGAAATGAATAAAAGAATAGTTTTTGTGATATTTAGTGCCCGTTGAATTAGAATACACATATTGATTTAAGAATATTATTGCTCAAAAAATTATTTAAATACAATTTTCTGTCAAAAAAAAAAGATGAAGAAACAACGACATTTTTAGAACATTCTCTCCTTTTATGAAAAATATTTCTTTTATAATAACTACGATTTCTTAAACATAGCCTGAAAAGGATTTTTGAGATAATAATTTACTCATTTTCGAGTCGATTTACTCATATTTTAATTCATGAAAATAGAGAAATTATAACAAAAAACACGTTATCATTTCAATTGATTGTAACTCTAAAAATAAGTTGAATTTTTACAAACTTCTTTAGTTCAGTCTCTGTAGAGGCCTTAATAATATATAGGCAAAATATTTTTTTTTATTATTAAAACATTTTTTATAAAAGGAGAACGTTAAGAAAACATGTTATTCTTTTTCTTCATTTTGTCAAACAAACAAAATTGCATTTAAATAATTTTTTTTGTAACAATGATTTTAAAACAATTTTATATGTATGTTCTTATTCAAGAAACACTAAATATCAAAAAAGAATTATTCATTTTAAGGTTTTTCTAAATCATGTTTCCGAACGTAGTCACACAAAACACGCTCATTAATTTTTTTTTTTAAAAGGCGAAATATTTGTTTCATAAAAGTCAAAAAAAAATTATTTAATACATAATAATCTGGTTTTTTTTCAAACAAGCAAAACAAAAATAATATAGTTTCTTCTGACAAAGAGAATACATGCGAAATTACATCGAAACCAAAAAGCAGAAATTAAAAATCAAACTTACAAATAGAAGAAAAAAACATAGACATTAAAGAATATGTATTTCAAAAGTATATGATATTCTAAAAATAAAATTACGAGAAAAAGGAATAAAATTGCTTAGGTGACATTTCACGTTAATGTATAAGAGAATTCTCAGTGTTCAAAAAAGGGGTATATAAAGTTATATACAAATATATAGATTTTTTTTAACATATTTTCCCAGATACAGAAAGCCCAAAAAATATCAAAATTATTTCTATAGCCAATGACAAAAAGAGCACAGTTTAAATAATTATCTTCGGTCTCGAAAACTTTAAAATCTTTTTCAGAAATAAAATCAAGAGGCGATTTTAAATGTCAAAGAATTCACAGATCTAAAATACGACGAATTTACAGTGATTGTAAAAGTTCTTTTTCGTTCTCCCAAAGCGCAAAACCTTCTTTATAAACGAGATTGCGTTCAATCCTTTCTACCCACAAAACCATTAACAAACCTGTGAGGTCGCAGCAACGACACAAGAGCTTGCATATTTGAGTAAAGTATTCCACCTTTAAAATTGATAACCTTAGAGGGACCAAAGCTAAAGCCGCACACAAACACTAATTTAATTCCGCGATTCAGCTATTCAATTTCTCTTTAAATAAGAATTCGATTAGTTGCGGAGTTTCGCGCCAAAAAGCGAAACAAAGAACTGTTTGGTAGATTCGAAACAAGCGATCCAACGCAGATAGGAAGTTATTAGGATCACAAATCCCGTGATGCCACCGTGAAGTTATTAAATTTCGAATGAGTAATTTTTCTAAGCTGTGTTCTGTGAAGTTGCTTTCGAATATTTTGAGGATTGATATCCGATTCTTTTTCGTATTTCTTTTAGAAGGTGTGTTTCTTTTTGTGAAGCATATTATACACATTGCTTGAATTATTTTAAAATAAAAAATATATGCGTGTTTTTTTTCTTACAAAGAATTCGAAAAAATACATAAATTATTTTAGGCTTAAATCCGAATCAAACAACCGAATATGAAACTGTGTTTTAATGTTTTTGTTTGGTTTAACATTTTCTCCGAACCTTTTGACTAATTCTGGCAAATATAATTTGCTAAACAAGATAAAAGATGTTCGAATTTTAATTTTCTTTACGAATTTGTGTCCTTTTGAATATTTGTATCAAAATTATTGGAACATTTAATTTTTTAAATATTAGTTTACACTCGTCTGCGATTAAATATAACATACTTAAATATGGTTAAAAAAACATTTATTTCTCAAAGAACAATTTTATTGTTCTTTACGAAGTCTTGTCCTATTGAATATTAATTTCGAAGTATCAAGAACATTTAAAAACTTCGATAATTATGTTTTTACTTTTGCAGTTAAATATAAAATAGTAAGACTTAAATAAGAGTAAACAAAAACATTTGTTTCATAAAAGACAAATAAGAAAAATTTTAAGGACGAGAAATACGCATTGTGCCATTTTAGAGAACTCCGAGTTTGTAAATCGTTCTGTATGCAGAAAAAAGATAAAATTAATTTCGCTTAGAATCATTCACTCGGTTATAATAGGAAAGATCTCTTTAGCTTAAATGTATGCTTGTATTTTTGTTCGGTACATTCTTTAAAAAATTTGAGGGTATAATCCGAAGACTAAAAGTCTCTATAATGATTGGGTTAATTTGGTCTTGTCGATGTAACATTAACGTAGAATAACAATTTACTTATAGCCGGTCTTTCATTCTTAAAAATTTAGATTTGATTAGAAAAACATGCATTAGAAGAAATAGAACTATTGAAGGCTGGCAATAATTTTTTGAATACAACTACCAAATGATGCGATGTACAGATTATGAGTTCAATTGAAGCTAACAAGAAGCAATGCGTACTATTCTGACCAGCGATCCTTATTTAAACCAGGACTGGGACCTAGGACTCGTGAATCACAATTTTCTTGATGAATTTTAAGTTTTTTCTTTAATTTGAAACATAAATTCCCTCATTTAACTTTAAAAGTCTAGATATAGATGTACGATGGAGTTTTACTCATAATAAAGCTGTTTTAAAGCTACGATTTCGTAGAAAAACTAAGACGGTTGAATTGCTTTGACTATTTTTTTCAAATAAGAGAACTGTTTCAAATTAAAAATCCATTTGGAATAAAAGCATTGGGAAGCTGGAAAAATAAAACTATGAAGTGATGGGGCCTATTATTTAACATCAAAGGAAATTGACCGCGAATATTCGATTTTCTATCTGATTTTTTGTCGTTTTACTCAATATAAACTTCTGGGATAGAAAAAAATTAATCATTAAATACCAAAAAAATAAAAAGAACAAATAAATCACTACAAAATATCAAAAATAATTCATTTGCTGCAGAATAATTTTCAGAGGTACACTAATATTCAAAAATACTAAAAAACAAACTAAAACACGCAAAACTTTTTGATTTTGAATTTTCATCTTCTCTAAAAGATTTCGGTCAAATAACAGGTAACCATAAACTTAACAGCAGAATTCTTGGCTTTTTTTTAAAAAATTACTATTCTACAACGTTATTGCTAAACTGTTTTACAAGTGAAACCTAACAACAAATCTCTCCCCAAATGCAAATTTATTCCGAAGCATAATCTTAAGAGGAAATACTGATATAGTCATTGAATTATTATCTACAGCTAAATAGTTATTCAGATATCTTATCACTTTTACATTTTAGAAGCCTTCAATTTTGAAATTAGGCATGTTTTCCCTCACTAATGCGAATTTGAAAATTTCTAAGTGGCAAGTAATACAAATTACAATGTCTTCCTGCGTTGTACGTCATTATGGTAATTTACAAAAAAAATACTGTTACATATTTTTCAACTTTTATTATATTCTTGCTCGAGACCAGAGTTGATTTTTTTTTTTTAGCGTCACAGTTTGAAGCTACACGAAGGCTATTGACAATGGATCTCAAATAACATTCATATTAAGTTTACTTATAATGATTTCCGATAATACTGTTATAATTTATGAATTTTTAAAAAATTAATGGGTAATACAGGAAGAAATTAATTTCAGTTTATTTATTTTTTAGTTATTAACCGCATTTTATTTAAGGAACTTATTTTACTTGAAACTAATTCCTCGAATTAATTTATTCTAACTAAAGCAAAGGAAAAAAGGATTATTCTAAAAAAGCAAGTGTTTATTACCGACATAAAGTCTAATTCTTATAGATCAATTGTGTTTATATACGTATATATATATTAATACTACCTTATAACTAGTATTTATTAAAAACATGAGATTAAATCTCGATTCAGTAGAATATGCTTTCGATCGGATACAAATCCAAACGATTTTTTCGTCTAATGCGAAATTTAAAAACTATGAGTTTTGCATTAGACTAAATGTATTCATTATAGTTACAAATCCCACAATAGTAATTATTTTCAGAAAAATTTCTTTTTTGAGAATGTTTTCAAAAAAATAAAATTTTAATTTTAAAAATTTTATGTGTGTGAAAATATAAAAATAATTCATCAAAAAGATTCATTGAAAATCATGAAAAAGATATTTTGAAAGCTTTTTTAGAAAGACCAGTTAAAATTAAAACCATTTTACTTCTCATTCAATCTTATTACAAATTTATTTTAAATTCTCGTATAATTTATTTAATCTTTTCTTAAAAAAAAAATTTTTTAATTTAAAGTGGGCATCAAGTTAAATAATTATATTTTAAAATCAACCAAGTAAAATTCTGATGAAAATATGCGTTAAAATTTAATTTGGAAATTTTTTAAAAAAGCAAATATATTCACCAAAAAATACCTTTCAAAATTAAAACTTAATTAATGTGACATCCAACTGCTGATTCAATAAATTTCAATACAAATGAGAAAATGCAAAATATAGATACATAGAATTGATGACAGATATATAAAATGCTTAACAGAAGTAATTTACCCATCGAATAGGAAAGAATGGTTGGAATTTCACGGCATGATAAATTGAAACCAGACACTTGCGCACATATAACATTAAATGAAGCAACAAATTCAATATTATATATGTTTACATATACAAATATATAAAAATATAGAACATATAATACTTGTAATTACAGAAAAAACTAACAATAATGGATATTGTTCTTTTATATATAATATAAAGCTTTTCTAAATTTTATGAAAATGCGATCTATTTATAAAAAAAAATAATTATTAAATAATATGAAGAAATGCATGCTAAATTAATGTAGGGATCTATAATTTTTCTCACCACTTTTTTGTGCTAAATAATTCGAACTTGTTTTAATAGATGTCAAATGTATATAAATGCGGTCGCTGACCTAAACCAAATTTTTAAGATCACTAAATAATATCGGCCAGTTCGGAACTTATCGAAATGGAACTATTGTTAAAATGTCTACTTCAGAAAATCGATTTAACTAGTAATTTCAATCAAAGAGATAATTCTTTTCTGTATTTAAAAATGGTGAAATCCAAATATTTTCCAGGGGATTTTGAAAATAAGCACAATCTCATTTTTAGAATTCTTCCAGAGCAATAATGTGTCAATCAAGTTCCTCTTAAGGCCAGAAATCATAAGCAGACAACTTTAGAAAAATGAAAGCTTGAAAGTCAGAATTCGATACTTTTAAGAAACAAGGTGCAATATAAAATTATTGACCTCTAAAGTGAATTTGAATTCAGAAATCAAGAAAGCAAATTGAAAACTAGAATGAATGAAAATTTATTAAAGCAATTAGAAATATTAAAAAAAAAGAATCTTTTTTTTTTTATCATGGAACACAAATTCAAAAGTAGAACGAATGATTTCAAGAAATTATTCCATCAAACATTCTTCAAATTTAAGACATATTTTTATATAACTTTAAACTGAAATTCGCTAAGTTAGCAGAAAATAAGAAAATAGCTAATGTCTGTATGAACTTATGGAAAAAAAGGGGTTAAACTATGATCAACGAAGAAATACATTCATACCCAGATTCTTTTAAAATCTTACGAAGATATTACGGACTTAAAAGGAATAATAAAGCATACCTATAGAAAGTATCAAAATAATATGACCACTATTAGCAGCAAAAATGAATAGTAAAAAATGATTCGTCGAACACTATTTGCAAAAATTAAACATTTTATGCAATATCATCAAAAAGCTATTGTCTTGAAATAGATATATAACGCACTGATAAAAATATTTACTCAACTAAATAAAAATCCTTTAGAAATGTTATTGAACATATTTAACATAAATTGAAGATATTGGCCCCTCTGAAACATCAGATAAGTGAAAAGTGGCTATGTTCAGCCAAAGTGGATTGAAAATAAAGCAAACAACAATTAATACAATCAGCAACTGATCAAATTCTCAACCAAATTATTCGAAAACACGTTCTAAATTCATTCGACAACTGTCAAAATTGTTCCAACACAATTAGACATTCTGCAATGAAGATTTCAAGTGATCTTAAGTCATTTGGTAAAAGAGAGCTTAACGCATTTATAACACAAATTCAAGGGCATTAAAAACATTTTGTACTTACGAGACGCAGTCGGATTGAAATTTTAAGGTGTGGGTTTAAATAAAGTGCTTGTGGGGGTGTTAATAGGAAAGAAATCTGACCTTGGCACCTACCCTCCCTTCTCATCCCCATCTTGAGGCATTTCTTGAGCCGACAGTACTGGCACTGGTTCCGGTGATGCTGGTCAATGGGGCAGTTCCGGTTGCCCCTGCACGTGTAGGTGAGGTTCCGCCGGACACTCCTCTTGAAGAAGGACTTGCACCCTTCACAGGTAAACTGACCATAGTGCTTGCCGCTGGACTTGTCCCCGCACACCACACACTCGATCTGCTGCTGGCCTTGGCTGCCCTTGTCCGAGCTCGAGGGAGTGGCCGACTGAGGTGGGGGTGCGATGTCCGGAGGGTCCGCTGCGGTCGAAGGGTCACGCCAGGGGGTCACGGCCAGGGACATCGGTGGGCTGGTGGCTGTGGTGGTGGCACCCGGGCGACGCTCGAACCCGCCCTGGGTTGGTCCGTTCCAAGGATTGGTCAGCAGTGGGTGGAACGCCCCCAACTGCAAGGCTCCCGGAACCGTTGGGGACGGTCCAGGGGTCGCGGTCCACTCCGGGATCAACAGCTTTTGGCCTTTCGGGTGGCCGGCCAGGAGGCTCGCCCTTGACGTACCAAAGAGAAAATTCTATAAATAAAAATCAACCAGCAAGGTTGGCTTCCGGTCCGCTGAGGTTGGGGCTTAGCCAACTGTCATCAAGAATACTGATGAGTTTGGACCATCCGATGAGTCAAACGCTGTCAGTTCACACGTTTCGAAGATTCACTTCGGATTTCACCGGACAAGAGATAGTCAACAGAATTTGAAAACGCGTCAACTTTTGTGGAGGTACCACATTGTCTTGTGTAATAGCTATTTATAAGTCGAAGGCCAGGTCTTCAGATTTGTCAAGTCACAAATAACTTCGCCATAGCTTTTGATTAGTATTTCACACAGTACTTGTTGCTATATTGCAAAAAATAAAAATCACAGGTTCACAATCTTTGTTGTTCACCGATTGTCCGGTGCCATGGCAGGTGAGTTATATCATCAGTTCTACGATCGCGATAATTCTGTCAAGTGTTCCTTAAAAAGAGAAACCACTGATAATTAAAATAGTTACTAAGTCCTGAGAGCCATTGAAAAACCGCAATCGTTGAAAGCAAAAGTTTCCTTTTGGCACTTGGACGACAAAAACGAAATGCTCTTTGTGAAGAGAGCAAGCAGACAACAAAACTCGCTCCTCCGATGATCGTCTGCGAGAGCAGGGGGGAAAAAACACAAAGAGCCGGCACAGACGACGTGCTTCACTCGTTCAAATCCGATCTCCGCTGATCCGTACTTCTGGCGACCCGACGCGCCGTGCGGCGAGATCTCAACTGCTCGTGGCCTGAACTATGACACCCAGCCAAGCAACGCCGCTCTCGGTTGCCATGGAGACGTACTTCCCTATAAGGCAGGGGGGGAGGGGTCACACAAGTTCAAGCAGAGCTATTAGCGGCGCGATAATCCGTCAGTTCGTGCCCTCCGTGCTCTGCCATTGGTCGAGGTGGGCGGTATCCTTGCGCGTCCAATCGACGGAGGTCGTGCTGCGGTTCTGCGAGAGCACGTGCACTCTTGCACCCGCCACGCGCTCTTTCCTTGGCGGTCGGGGCGGGTCGCCAAGGTGAGCGGCGATTTCTCGCCAAGGTTTCTGTTTTGGATTGTGTCATCGGTTTAAGTAAACAGAGGGATGTCGCTGCTGATAGAACGACGCTGTGTGAGGACTTTTTCGTTCTTTTTTCTTATTCCGGAGAGGGGAGGAGTGTATTTATCATTCAGTTCAGAGTTATGCTTCGTGTTTGCTTTAAGAGATGGTAGAGTAAGTCGATCGCGTGTTTTGTAAAAGAATAAGCCAATTAAAAATAGCGTTTTGTTATTTTTTTTTCTCTAGCCGAAATAATATTAATACCAGTGGCATTGTATACATTTCATTGATTTCTTTCTTTTTTCGAATCTTGATTTATTTGAAGAACTTTTCCTAAGTCTGTTGCCATAGTAGACCAGCATTTATGGTCACGGGTTCGGCTCCTGGTTCCACTAAAGATCCAATGTGTAAAGGGGGTTGATGCCCTTTCATTCTATCGAGGTTCTGTGTCCCCCCGTTAGCGTGGTGTGGTAGTTTGGAGAAAGGGTTCCAGCTCAGGTGTCTCCTCGTCACTTGATTACGGCTCAAAATAATGAGGACCGTTGCCAATAGTTCTTGTATTGCTTTATCACTAGCAGTTAATGCAACTCTGTATAGTATTTGTATTCTAAATTGTGTGGCATTTTATGTTGGCAAAGAGATAAGAGATAATATTCTGATAACACCAAAACCTTTATAAAAACGGTAGGGAGAAAAAAAAAATGATTGTGAATGACAAATAAAAAATTTTGTTCTTTGAAATATTTGGGTTGTATAAATGGATTCAACGCAAATTATATATGAATTGATTGAAAAATAGTTTAATTATTGAAAGCCTTATTAAGTATATACATAATTCTGTTTCTTTTTCAAAATATTAAATAATGTTTTTTTTTTCTTGTGTGCATTTTTGTCATCAACAATAAATGCATTTTTTAACTTTGGGCGGCATAAATAGCATATTCAACTCAAACTATTTACATCAAAATGAAATTTCACTAGCAAATGACCGAAATTCGAAAATATTCCACTAAATTCTTCTTTTTTTTTCTTTTTCTCTTTAAAATTTTTTTTTTATTTTTTATTTATTTATTTTTTTTGATTAGGAGTGAGATGGCTTGTCGAATTTCTGACCATGGCCTGCAAGTTAATTTCAGCCAGCCTGCATATATATTTACTCTTGCCGGTCTTCATGGAAAAAAACACTTAGCTCACAAACATATGTCGACCTAAATATAGAAAATGTTTTCTGTCTTTCTAATTGTCTTGGAAGACAACATAGAAACTCTTTGAGGGTCGCATATGGCCCGTGAGCCGTTATTTGTGAACCCCTGCTTTAGACATATTATCTAAATTCGAAAATATTTTGAAAAATTTTGTTTTTTTTTTTTTTTTACCAAAAAAAAAAAAAAAATCAATCCTTTTTTTTACAACATTTCTTTCTTCTTTTTATAATTTTACCTTGCCATCCTTCATTAGATTGAGGGATTCGTTGCCAATAACTCTCGCGTTGTTTTAGGTCACGGGTGGCCAACCTTTTTGGGAAGAGTGCCCCTATTTGATAAAAAATAATTAAGCGTGCCACTTCCAGCTTTTCCAACAAACAAATGCGGAAAAGTGAAAAAATGTTACTTATAAGCAAGCTTATTATGGGATTTTTACTTAAATAGCACATTTTTTTACTGCAAGTCTATATGTGTAGTCGAAATTTAAAAATAATATAATAAATAAGACGAAAGTACAAAGGTTTTTTTATTTTAATAACTTTTTAACAAGTTCATTCAATTAGGTTAAGTATAAAATAAAAATGAGTCAGTTGAATCATTTAATTGAAATAGTTATTAAACGCTTAGTATTTACTTAATGTGTGGCTTTTGAATTTCTCCTTTTTTTATCAAGTCATCTATATTAGCTCTTACAGATACCTACAAAATTAGGTTATTATAGGTACACATCAGCTAATTTTGAGTGATATTTATTTTGTTACGTTCATGGCAGAAAACAATTATTCACAAACATATTTTGAGGGTATTTTTGTCTGAGACAACCCCACTTCAATAAAACTGTAAAAAATAATTATCTATTATCTTTCCAAAAAATTTTTAATTTTTCAGTAAGTCTTCACGTGCTACGGTTACAGCTCCCCTGTGTCACACTATAGCTCGCGTGCCACATTGTGGCGCGGTGGACTTGTGAAAGTGGCACGCAAAAACTTACTGAAAAATTGAAAAATAAACGTTTCCTTTTATGAACATTAAGTCAGAGTATCACTCAAAATTAGCTGATATGCACCTAAAATAACATAATTTTGTTAGCTTTTCAGGCTAATCCTAATATAGATGACTTGGTAACAAACTACAAATTCAAAAGTCACATTAAGAGTACTGACTATTTAATATAATTCTGTAGAATTCTGTCTTTCAAATTTTTATTTTATACCTAACTTAACCCTTTATCTACCGCATTATGATTTACTGCAGTTTTTTTCATGCAATATTTTTTGGGGGGGATCATTACATTGAAAATTAAGGGATATACTCGTACATAAACAAAATACTCAACTTTGGGAAATTTAATCCGTTAGAGCTAATTAATTAATTAAAGATATTCCACTGAAAAATTAATTATATACACTGTTCACTTAAAATAAAGAGTTAAATCGTTTTCTAAGGTCCTCATTAACGTACAAAAAAATAAGAAACCTTTATTTTGACATTAACTATTTTTTCCGGACAAAAATGGTAATCTTTGCAATCCGATGAAAAAGTAATTTCTGCTATAAAACTATTCGCTTTCCCCGCTAAAATACTAATTAATCATAGAACCCGTGCTGCCCTATATCTTGGAAGAGTGGATTTCAAAGAATATTCCTGCTAAGTATTGTCAGAATATTCGTAAAATTGATTATTCTATGTTATTTTAAATTGAGTAGTACTTATAAGTACCGTCGGTACATAAAGGGTTAACTGATTGAACCACAGTATAAAAAGTTTGACAATAGTTTTTTTCACTTTTATTTCACTTATATTATATTAAAACCCCCTTTACTTAGACTTGCATTAAGGTACCCGACTACGTTCGGATCCATGATTTTGCAAAAGCGTATAGATGGATAATATTTATGATATTTAGTGTCACTTAGATTAGAAAATGTATATAAAATTGTTTTAAGAATAGTGTTACAACAAAAAATTATTTAAGTACAATATTTTGACAAAAAAATGAGCATAGAATGACCCATTTTCAAAATATTCTCCTTTTGTAAAAAAAGCTTCTATTATAATAATATTTTGCCTGTATATAGCTCAGACCTCCGTACAGAGGCTCAACTAGAAATTTTAATATAACTTAGAAGTGGATTTATCCATGTTTTATACGACAACAGAGGGGAACAATTTTAAGAAAAAAACGCCAATAATTATTTCAGATGGTTGTAACTCTGATAAACCCTAGTTGAGCCTCAGGACAGAGGTCTGAGCTATATACAGGCAAAATATAATTATAATAGAAGCATTTTTCACAAAAGGAGAACATTCCGAAAAAAGGTTATTCTAAATTAATTTTTTGCCGAAATATTGTACTTAAATATATATATTTTTTGCTGTCAAAATGTCCTTAAAACAATTTTATACATGTATTCTTATCTAAGCCACACTAAATATCATGAAAGTTATTCATTTATGCGCCTTTTTAAAATCACGGTTCCGAACGTAGTCGTATACCTTAAGAAATGTGCTATTTGTGAAAAAAGAAATCCCATAAGAAGCTCATGAGAAATATCTTTTCACATTTTCATGTTTCAAGTAGCACGCAATTTTTTTTTTACCAGAAAGTGGCACTCTTTCCAAAAAATTGACCATCCCTGCTTTAGATTGGTGCATTAAATAAATGATCAATCAATTTACAATTTCAGGTACTCGCCTTGCTGCAACAATACATGTTTAGGAATTTTTAAAATAAAATTTGTGATTCGTTGGTATATTAAAAACCTGTCGTTGATGCGTAAGTGATAAAAAAATGTCTTCGTAATTTCTTTAAATCCTTAATTTCAATACAAAAATAATAATAATAATAATAATAATAATAATAATAATATTTTACAATAAAAAAAATTCCGAAAAAATCAATGAAATAGATGAATTTTAAAGCATATTTGGTTTGAGCAAAAGTCCTGTTTATCAGCGATTAGAAATCCATTCCTGTACATATTGGAACGTGTTAATCGATATGCCATGGTCCGGAATTCTCAAATAAATATCAAATTTTTCTCGCCAAGTCTTCCCCAAAATTAAGGAAGCGTTTTTGACATTTATTGCTGCCAAGTAAATGGTACATCTGACTTAGATAAGGTTTACTATGTGATAAGATTTATGTTTCGGTTTTCGAAAGAGGCTTATCTTATCAACTCTATTAAATTGGCGATTTTTGTAAGTTTACTTTTTACTAGATTAGATTAAGATACGATTGATTTCCCTCTTATACTTAACCCCTTAATGTTCCTAAGGCCAGGAGTTTGTTATTGTACTACTGTGCCTAATATTTCCTATCTTGAATAGTTATACTTAGGTTCTATAGCTGTCTGTGTATATATATTATGGATTATATATATATACAATGTATTTTTGCCTGTTACCTGTTCTTGTTTTAAAATAAATCCTTTTTGATAATAGGAATGTCCTTTAGATTAAAATAGATTTATGTCTTATCAAACAGTTACATTTGATTTTACTATAGTAAATTACTTTTTTAATAAGTTTCGAATTGCATTATGCATATCCTTTACTATGGATGGTACATGATTCTCTGTGTGTGCGACTTTCATTTCTCCTCCTTTTCTGTTTGGAATGCCCAAAAATCAAGAGACAGTCAGAGATGTTTTTAAAGTTTAAAAAAAATATTCAGGATTGTAAAGATAAGGACAATGTATACTTAATCGTTTGCGAATGACAGCACTATCAAATTTCACCAATGAGTAACGAAAGATCAAATCAATAAAAAACCGTAATTTTCAAGAAAATGGGAACTGTAATATTAGAAACATTATTTGATCCATTGCATTATTATATTATCTAAACATTATTATATTATCTATGTCTGTGTACATGAAAAATAATGAAAACAATCATAATAATTCATTATGTTTTAAATTTTTACTCCAATAAATGTTTTTTTGTTTCCACATCTCATATAAAAGTACATATTTTTATGTGCGGCCCGCGAGATTATGTTTTTCCTAAGTGTCCCCCAAGGTCATTTGGGTTGGACACCCCTGTTCTATATGATTTTCTTTTTGCAGATATTTCTACTATACTATTCTAGAGTTTAATTTCAGCTTAAGTTAGTTTATCAATACCCTCCATCACGTGAATTTTTCAAAGCTTTTCCAGATTAACCCTTTATCGACCGACGGTACTTATAAGTACCACTCACTTTAAAATTACATAGAATAACCATTTTTACGAATACTCTGACGATACTTAGCAGGAATATTCTTTTAAATCTACTCTTCTAAGATATAGGGCAGCACGGGTTTTATGATGAGTACTTTAACGGGGAAGGCAAATAGTTTAATAGCAGAAATTGCGTTTTCAGCGGATTGCGAAGATTGTCATTTTTGTTCCGAAAAAATAGTTAATGTCAAAAGGTAAGTGTCTTATTTCTTTGTATGTTAATGAAGACCTTAAAAAAGGATTTGATTATTTATTTTAAGTAAACAATGTATATAATGAATTTCACAGTTGAATATCTTTACTTAATTAATTAGCTCCAGCGGATAAAAAATTTACCAAAATTGAGTATTTTGCTTATGTATATCCCTTAATTTTTAATGTAGTGATTCAAAATATATACATATATATATATATATATACATTGCATGAAAAAAACTGTTGTAAATCATAATGCAGTAGATAAAGTGTTAAACAACATAACAGTTTGAATAGTGACACTGCTGATTATTGCGTAAAATTAGCAACTAAGAAGTATATTCCTATCACTCCTGCGTCATATAATCGTGTTTTAAGAGAAAAATTTCTTGGGAGATTAAAAGAGTTATACTAGGCAACATCTAACACAGTCTTTCTAAAACTGTGGCGCGTGCCCCCTAGAGAGGCGCCCTACGAGGGCGGCGCGAGCCTATTGAAAGTCGAAAACAAAAAGTTATTTTTTTTAAAAAAAATATTTGATTTACTGAAAATAAATAAACAAAATACTTTCTTGACATAATAAAAAATAAAGTACTCATTCACACTGATAAATGCATCAGTACTGCACAATGTGTTTTATAATTAATTTAGTAACAGTAAGTTAAAAACAAGTTTAATAATTATCAGTGAACCCATGGGCTTGTCATACATAAAATTATATACAAAAATTGACACTCATCTTAAAAATTTGTACGGTTTGTAATTAATCCCTTAACTGCCGATGAAATGTTACGCGATTCGCACCCCAATGCTATTGTTTTCTACGCAGGCATAGGAAATTGGGGGGCTTATTGGGGTGGGGGGGGGAGAGGAATAAATAAGCAAATCCTCTGAAATAAGTAAATAAATCCTTCGCATACACTGTCAAGAGAAAGGTCCTTTCAATGCATTCTAAAACCTTCGGAATAATGTTATGAATAGTAGTGCACAGAAAAGATCGTACTTCGGAAAGATGTATATATACGCGTATGGGGCAATTAACGCTTTGGCTGAGCGAGATGTTTATATACGCTGGTGGCACTTATGAGGTTAAAGTATTATTGTAGTCTTAGAGTAAAAGTATATAGTATTATTGAATTTAATACACATCGTTACTGTATGGAAGGAAGAAGGGGGAAGGGTGAAAGTTTGAGAAGCACTGATCAAACAAATACTAATCCATGTTCAAGATATATTGTACAATTTTTAACTAACTGCTCGTCCGTTATATATTTACTCAAAGTCAAATTAAGAAGTAATCCTAAATATTCTTTTAGAGCAACGCTTATCATTACATTTTTAAATGCATATTCACAAAAAAATTATTCTGTTAAACCAAGAGACTGCCAAAAGACTTGGCCTAAAAAAAGTTTCATAAACACCGCAGTCAGTCGTACCAACAGACATTATGTTTTAAAATAACTTTTTTTCTAAGGCCTCCCTGTTCTTTTCTTGTCTGTCTTCATTCAGGAGGACCCCCTTATGTACAGGTATCAACAATAACTATATTTGTCCCATCCGGTATAGTGGTTAGTGACGCTGAATGTTGTGCCGTTGGGCTTGGGTTCGAGTCCCGGAGAAGACATGGGTGTTTATAAATGTATAGTGCCTCCGCGGTATGAGGGTGTGATGTACCCGATATCTTTTCTCTAAATGCTAAGAAGGTACGCCGAAAAACCGCTCGTTTCCCTAATTGCTGGGATAAAGTTGCGTGTATGGGTCGTCAAAAATTCTGACCATTTTCCGACGGGCAGTCACAAGAGATGAAAAAGGACGCCAGTACAATGTGTTTTCGGTTTCACGTGGATCTGTGACAGCAGCGCGTCTGGAGGAGAGGGCTCCAACTATGTGCCCAGACAGACCCCGCGCTCTAAGGAGCTGACAGACAAGAGATCAAAGGAATAAGCGGTGAGTATCCATGGGAAACATGGAGGTTAAAAAGGGAGAGCGAGAAAGTTTACGAGACTTGAGAGAGTTCGAAGGGGCCTCTCAGCGAGCGATACTAACTTCAGCTTGGAATTACCTAGGAGTCCACGAATTAACGAGAAGGAAGGCGGACTTGGGACCGAAAAGCTTTGAGTGTAGCGACAGCACGGTGGAGATAGAACAAGCGAACGCACACAAACACGGTGTGGAATTACTGAATAGCGAAGACTTTATGTATCGCAATCTAATGAACTGTGGACCCTTTGGCATATCAAATGTACAGGACATTTCCTGAAAGTATCACTTTGATTAATATGTTGATGCGAGCGGTATAAAAACTATCGCGAAAGAGACTCTATATCTGTGGATCTTTTTTGCAGTTAAATTGTACTGGAATATTTTTTGATGATTTTCATAATTTAATAAATATTTTAATCCAGAGCTATTTGAAGTCACTACAAGAGTAATCTAAAAAGCCGCCGAGCAGCAAGTCTTTTCGTGAGGTCTCTGGAATCGAGCCAAATCGCACTTGTATGGTGCTCAAAGCTACAGCTAACGATAGGTGTGTATGTAGCCCTTTGCCGTGATGAATTTCGTGGGCCTTGATCTGACGTTATTGACGATCAGGTGGCAAAAATAACAATACTATATTTGTTGATTATTTTTATTTTATGTGATTTTAATAAGCTTGTATGTTTTTGTAATCTTTTCCTCAATAAAATTCCACTGGTGAAGGTTACGAACTCGTGGCTGGCATATCGTGAGTTTGAACCTAGTGCCGCTGATTGATTGATTGAATATTAACGTCGTGCTGTTCAGCTACACGAGGGCTTTTGGCGACGGACCACGTAATTTTGAACCATGATCAAGTGACGTGGACGACACCTGAGCTGGCACCCCCTCTCCTAACTACCACACCACACCAACGGGAGGACATTTCAGCTCTAGACAGATTTAACGTGCATCGCTGCCCTACACGGCGGGTCTTTTGTGGTACTGGGCTCGAACTCGTGATAAGGCAAGCCATGATCTGATACCTATACCACTCGGCTACCGCGGCCACCTAGTGCCGCTGAAGACCCACTGTGTAGAGGAGGCCGTTGCACGTCAAATCTGTCGGTGCTCAAACATCCTCGCGTTGGTGCATTGTGGAAGTCAGGAGAGGAGGGTGTCAGCTCAGGTGTCGTCCTCGTCACTTGACCATGGTTCGAAATTAAGAGGTCCGTTGTCAATCGTGTAGCTTTAAAGTACAACAAAAACAAACAATCACTCACTCTAAGAACGGTTCGCTGGCCAAAGTCACTTCACCACCTCTAATACACAAACAAATCCGTGCTCAAGAATTTTTGCACAATTTTTAAATTATGGCTTGTTTGTGTTAGAGAATCGCACTACAGATGCATTTTTGATTGTACACAAAAAATTATCATTTAGTTAAATCTCCAGATTTTATCAAGATTTTGTTTTAAAAAAAAGTCTTTTACATAACTCTCACACACACAGTCATTAGTGTCACTCTGACAGCGTACTTTAAAATAGCTATTCAAATTTCTAATGTGTGTGAATCGTAATAATTGTAATAAATTTATTAAAACTTTCGATCACACATCCGTGCTTTTTCCTGTCTGCGTTTCACTCAGGAGGTCCTTGTCAGAAACAGGTATTAATTTAACAAATTGGGCCGTGGGTAGCCTAGTGGTTAGAGCATCGGACTCCAGACCGGAGGGCCTGGGTTCGATGCCCGTGCCACCAAATACCCTCCGAGTACACACGGAGTACGTGCTCGTTAAATCAGTGGGTCCGAAAATCTTGTGGGCAGTCACAGCAGAAATCACGAATGCAGGGGGCTGGAGAATATTTCCCTCCCCCCTCCAGTTCCATGCCTAAATTGTGGAGGCGGAGATAGATGGTGTCGCCATCTATAGTGTAGAAGTCTAACCTGTCCCAGGCAACTTACAATCCTTCCATTCTGGAAGGACAAGACAACAAAAATTTAACAACTTTGCAAACACTATACATATGGAGGTGTTAAATTCTACTTACATAAATTTAAAAGCTGTCGATATATAGTTTATACTGCAGCTTCTCTCTATCTTAAAGTTACTAAAACCTCAAAGACATTTTTCATCAAGTCATTAAATTCACGGTTAAGTGATGAGGACAACACCTGAAATGACACAAACTCCCACACTACGCAAACGAGAAGAATTTGAGTTCTCGTTGGAGCTTCAACTGATTTCAAGTGCATCAATCCCTTTACACGGTGGGATACCAGTAGCACTGGGTTTAGAACCCGCGACCCGACAACTCTGACAACGACTTCGTGACCATGACCACCCGGCTACCACAGGCACACAAAATGCTTTGAGATAGCCAGAGCTTTAAAGTTAAAAAAGATAAACTAAACTTAACTCAGTGGCGCAACAGCCCAGAGGGTACAAAGGCCTACTGTGCCCATCTCAGTTTTCATGGTCATGGGCATTAGGGTGCTTGAGCAGATGTTCCGGTCAAGTGGTTATTTTGACGCAAATCTTCCAGTGTTTAGTTCCCAAGCATGCTTGGTACTCATTTATAGACCCACTGAAAGGATGAAAGGCTGAGTCGACCATGCCCAACCCGGGGTTTGAGCCCCGGACATGTGGCGTGTAAGCACGATACGCTACCACTCAGTCACTGGGCTTTTGCAAGATATATTTGTGAATATTAAGAGTGAATAGTCAAATTACGTGTGAAATTGGTCATCAAATCATTATTCGGAATTACCTGTTGGGCTGAAAGAATCATCGACAAATGTTCGATAAAATTAGGCCAGATCTTTCAAGACACAATAGCTTATCGTTTACCGATTTTTTAGACGGTCTGCAACAAAAGAGAAATCAAATGAAGTATCATATGATGAGAGGAAACATCTCGAAGATTGAGACAATAAATCCGACATGATTTTCGATCATCGAGATTCAACTCACGGCGAATGCCTACTCACCCATTGAAGATCCCGCAATGGTTGAGCGATTACAAATTACGATGCGCACCTTCGATTTTAATGTGTCCATTGAAGAAGGCGATCTAAGTGCGTGGGCCGAGTGGTCATCACCCTGGTCGTGCGAGCCGCCGGAAACGGGCAGGGACACGTACTTCCGGTGCATTGGACACTTCCGCCGAGTGCAGTTGTTCTCTCAGCGAAAGGTTTGTGAGGGAATTCGCGAGCTGTGAGAGGTATTGTGTCACTTAATGGCTCGGACGTGCGCTTTTGAAAGAGAGTAAATGCCTTGATCAAAGGGATATCGCTTTTTTTTTTTTTTTGCTTTTTTTAAAAAGTCGGAATGGATTTTACACAAAGTTATAATACAATTTAGTAGATTGAAAGTAAAAATAAAATTATCTTTTAAATTTTAAAACCTAGGAGAAGGAGCACACTTAATACTTATATTAGTGGTCACGCGGGATGACGGAGTCATCCCAATCCTTTTTTTTAAATTCTTATAATTAGTTCACTTTTTCCCTTTATATATATAACTCTACATATATGTTGTTCAAATTTTCAATCGATAATATAAAATACTTTTTAATCATCCACTCAAGTTCAAATACATTTTATTGAACTTGTAGTGGATGACACTTCATGTTAATACAGTTTTTTCAAATATAGATTCATTAATTAAATTTTAAAAAATGAATAAATAATAACTAACAAAAATAATAATCAACAGCACATTTCGGAAGGGAAATCGTTCGTCGTGTTCCTGTAGCGCAATGGATAGCGCGTTAGATTTCTCATCCAAAGGTCGTGGGCTCGAATTCCACTTGGGATGGCATAATTTCTGA